>JBBPBX010068436.1:0-19127 GCA_038048925.1 Garcialebias charrua
CACAGCATGTTTAGACCATTGCAAAACTGTTACAACCTTTTTAGATTCTAACAAAAAACGATTTTAGATTCTAACAAAAAAACGAGAGACAGAGCTTCTTTGAGTAGGGCATCAAAAATGGCGACCCTTTCCCACAATGCTGTGCGCCGCTTTGCGCCGCGGACCAGTGACGTCACGCTCCAAAGCTCTATTAGCAGTCAAGGCAGAGAGAATTGTTTAGAAAGAGGGAGAGAATAAAGTGTTAGACTTCAGGCGCCAGCTTTATGATTGGACTGATTACTGTCTTAAACTTCTAAACAAATACTGAAAGTTCAATTTGACATGTCCTTGTCTTGGACAGAGTCTTTGATTATCAAAATATTGAACAATAACAATGATCATGCCAATAACTTAAGGTTATGCTTTTGATATATTTTAATTAGAACAAATTGAAAAGTCTCTTGGTGATTTAATTTGTGTCTTTGATTCGAATTAATGGAATAAACAGTGTCCACTCTTTCCTGGAAGGTTTTCCAAGAAAATGTGTCTCACAGGCAGTTTCAGAGAAACAGGTGTACCACTGAGAGTTTTCAGAGACCAAGGTGTTCCACTACACCCGGTACAAAATGATAATTTGGTTCCCCTCAAGTCTAACTACAGTTGTGTGGGCAGGGGGCTGCGGACAAAGCCCTGTGGGGATTCAATGCTCAGCATAGTTTTTTCACTCGCAGAGCTATTCTTTCCAACAGGAACAGACTGTGGTTTCGCCGTCAGAAAGACCAAGATCCAGCGATGTGACATTGTCTAGGCTAATCAGGAAAAGTTTCTCCATTAGTCTCTGAAGCATAATGGTGATAAATGCTGAACTGAAATCAATTTACAGGATTCTGCTGTTGGTGTCTTTGTAATTCAGATGAGTGATGACTTGGCACAAGGTGGCAGAGATTATATCCTCAGCAGAGCGATTTGGGCTATAGGCAAACTGACGCAGGCCAAATGAGGCAAGGAAGGCAAGGTTTGACAATTCGCTCAAAACACTTCATCACGACTGACATCAATACAACAAGGCAGTAATCATTCAGACAGGATGCTTTTTAGCCACTGGGTTTACGTTAAAGTCTTTAGCCACAACAACAAAGTCACAAGCTCACTTAAAGTATCTTGTAGCCCTCCCAGTGCCCCATCAGCATTAGTTTTAGCCATGGTGCCATGAGGTAAGCAAACATTGGATACTATCACAATGGGAAATTATTTCCTAATTCACTGATATACACTGATGATTGCGGTTGGTGTGGCATTTCATTGAATTACAAGAGAATCAAGGAATCAAGGAATCAAGGAGTTTTATTAACATTGCATCAATTTTCACCGATTACAACGTAAATATGTAGTTGCAGGCATCCAGAGATAAATGAGTGCAAAAGCTGCAGCAAAACAAAGCACATTACATGTTTTATCAACACACGATATGTTTTATCAACACACGACATGTTTATTCAACACATTGATATGCTCTTAGCGCGGCCAGGCCCAATCTGTCTCCAGATGAAGGTCAAAAGCAGGAAAAACAGGCAGAAACACTGGGATTCACAGCATTGATATTAAAAAAAGATGAATCACATTTTGTCTTCAAGACACCGCGTGATTCAGTAAAAACCATATCAGAGCACATTTAGGTACAATAACAAAGGAAATACGGCAGGCAGGGAGATTGTGTCCATGATTAATTTCAGACAAACACAAAGTTCAGCAGGTGTGCAGCTGGGTGTTATCCGAAGCCTCACAGAAATCTCTGGGGAGGGGGAGGGGGGGGGCTCTTCAACTCCTCACTCTAGGAGAATGGATTCCCACAGCCCGCTTGTCAAGGACATGTGCAGAAGCCAGATAATGTTTCGTTTGTTATCCAAATAGACCACAGTGTTCTTTTCCACTGCCGCCTCCAAGTCTGTGGGTGCTGTTTCATGGCCGAAAGAAATCCAAATATGTGGTTCTGCTCTGCCCCGCTTTCATGAGCTTCCACCTGTCCCTTGATCGATCCTGGGTGGCTGCAAACAAGTCCCAAAACGGACAGCAGGTGCACGGTGGTCCACCACTGCACCAATCGTGCGATTGAGCTCATACAGCAGCTGGGATGAGGAGCCCACGACCCGGTTCAGAGAATTTTGCTGATCAGGCAGTCCCGACAGCGCTCTGATAGCCGCCGAAGCCTCCCTCAGCTTCCGATAACAAACAACTCCGGTTACGCCAAAAAACAGAGCAGTTGCTACCAATAATCCAATAATCCACAAATCCTCCACGTCTTCGACACTCAGAACGGACAGACACATGGGCTGCCACTGACCCCACGAGTCCAGCACGTATCCAGCCGCGTGTGTGTCGGAGGGACAGACAGCTTCTCCTGACACGGTCCGCTTCGTGGAAAAAATCTTATCCATTGAAGAAACAGCCCAATTGATTAATTCCATATTGGTTCGAGTGAGCGCTGAAGGGTCGCAGACGAGACGAAAAGCAAGCAGGGAGTAGGAAAAACTTAGGGAGGGAAGAGCAGAAAGGTATCATGAAAGGTAGCAGAAAGAAGAATAAATCTTATTATATCTGCCCCTTTTTTCAAACAATCAGATTAAACAATAATAATATTTCACCAGCAGTACAAAATGACTAACTCTTTCTAATACTAATACTAATACATAACTAATAATTGATACAATACACATTATGCTAATTCATATATATTTTTTCAACAAATTCCTTTTGATCATTTTCTTAAATGTAAACATTGACTTGGCATTTTTAACTACATTCTCCAAGCCATTCCATAATCTAATTCCCTGGATTGAGGTAGAACGTCCCTTCAAACTAGTTCTGAATTGTGGTTTTACAAACATCTCTGTCCCCTTAAGATTATAACAACTTTGTCTTTTAACAAAATGCATTTGGATATTTAAAGGTAATGCATTATTTTGAGCCCTATACATAACTGATAAAATATTATAGTCTACCAAATCATGGAACTTCAATAACTTCAGTTGATAAAATAATGTACTTGATGGATGGGGAATGTAAGTTAATAAGATTATGATTTTAAACAAAAAAGATTATTTAGCTAATAATAATAAAATAACAATTACCTCTTCTTGAATGGTTGAAGCTCTCACTCATCTCATAAGGGCTTTAATTAGCTCCAAGGCTTGTTGACAATACAGTTTTTTCATAAAGAGCTGAACTTTTTGAGTGATGGATGTCTCGTAGCGGTAGCGAGGATCAGTAACTTTAAAGCCTGCGCATATAACAACATTCAGACTTAGTTATCTGTATTGAACGCCTTTTTTGATTCAGACTTAGATTCACAGATTTAAAAACTCATACAGTTTGTGTTATTGCTCTGGACCGATCTAATTTACCTGAAGAAGTAGTTTAAATGCAGCTGCTGTGTTGTTAGCGCACTTTGTAACAGCTGCTGTTTCTGTTCACATTCCGATGACGTAGTTTCAAGCGCGTTCACGTGAGACGTGTTGTCTGCTGCAGAGTCGTCCACACACACAGCTTTGAACGTGCGCTCGTCTTAACAAGAAAGCCATAACGTTCCCAAACAGGAGACCGGAGCGAGCAGCTAATGGCTAATGATGCTGCGCGTGCTACGCGATAATAGCTCCGTGCTGAAACTCGCCCAGAAAATTATGTTCCGCGGCGCATATATTAACGTTCAATGAGTGAAAAAAATAACCGAAACGGTATGGAGGTGGACCGAACCGAACGTGTTGTACCGAAACGGTTCGGTACACCCATTACAACCGTTACATGCCTAATACATATATATATTATATATATACAGTATATATAATATATAATATTATATATAATATATATATATAATATATATATATACTGTATATATACTGTATATATATATATATATATATATATACATACAATACATACATACATACATACATACATACATACATACACACACACACACACACACACACACACTGTTAAACTTTAACAAGTCAGTTGTTTGTGTTTCATCTTTCGAACACTTTACTACAATTCAGTTATTTTACTCAGGACTGTGTGTTTAAAGATGTAGTTCCCTCAGACTTACCTCAATGAAAGGGTCAATGTGAAGCATTAGAGCCTGAGTTCTGCTAATGATAAACTGGTTGACGCAGGCGATGGCGTGAGACCTGCAACACAGAGATAGCACGTGTCTTCTTCACACATTGCACACGATGAAAGCATCCTTGTCTTACTGTAGTCCAAAATCACGTAGCAGGAAAACCCAAAGGATGGATGGATGGATGGATGGATGGATGGATAAACCAATGACTAGGACTAATGTTAAATTTATCTTTGCCCCAAAGTTGTTGTTTTTTTTCAATTTATTATTCCATGTGCTATGATTTAACTACATATTTTTCACCTTCTTAGTGGTGGAATATGAAATGAAATTCCAAGATTAACCAGCAAAAGCTAACAACTGTTTTGATGTAACTGATTGTTAACCGAGAAGTTGTAGTTTGGTTTTAAACTTTAAATGTAATTTCTGGATGCCTGCAGTGGACCTCTTTGCCTCGACTCTTGCATGCTCCCCTTCACTTATGCCCCTTTTCCACTTGGTGGCGCGGGTCGGATGTGACGTCATATTTGCGTGCCAAACGCGCGTTGGACAGCATTTCCACCTCACAGATGCGCTGTGCCGCGCCAAGATTCCGGACTCATCTCAGAGCAGGGCCGAGGCCGGCTGGACCCGAACCATGGGAGGAGGCTGGACTGAGTTTGAGGAAGTGGCTGGCGCGAGGGAGCAAACACCGAAGGACTTTACAAGATTAACACGGTAAAAACCATTATTTGTATTTAAAATTATAGCAAACATGTGTCTTAAGCCAAACTATTCCTTAATAAATTCACGTTGTTGTCAAAACGGCAGGATTTTAAAAAGTAGTTTCGCCACGTGCACACGTGCGCCCGCGCACGCACGTGAGCCGGCTTTATTTCTATATAATGTAGCTAAATAAACGCTTTAAAAAATATATTTCATAGCTGACGTTATATCAAGAGGGTGCTTGAGCTGAACAGTTCCTTAATAATTTCATGTTGTGGTCAAATCAGCTGGATTTAACAAAGTAGGTCGACACGTGCACGTCACATGCACGCGCGGGTGTGGTCGATCGGCGTTCTTTCTTTTAAATGTAGCTAAATAAAAGCTTTAAAAATATATTTCATAGCTGGCTTTATACCACGAGGGTTCCTCAGGTGAACAATTCCTTAATAATGTCACGTTGTGGTCAAATCTGCTGGATTTAAATTTATTTGTTTTGACTTCTTCCAAACCTGTCACATGTGCTACGAAAATAAATTATTAAAAAATCGAATTTTAATTCAAATAACTCCAACAGCTTACAGTGTGTACATGAACATCTTGTGATTACATTTTGTTAGTTTGAAAAATATCTGCTTTGTGGTTTCTGAGATATTTGATATATGTATATATATCTTATATATATCTTATAAAATATATCTACATATAAAACAGTTTCTAGACTGAATTACCGGTAACCATGTTTTCCTTTTTTTACAGTTAAGAGGAAGAAGTCAACACCAGAATTTATCAACTTGTGTGTTCTGGAGGAAGCCCATGAGACAACGGGAAATAAATCATTTAGGTGGATGCAGTATTTATTTTTGTGCTTTTTTCACTTCTTAGTTTTCATAATAAACTTTTTTTTATTAAGTGGTGTCATTGAACAATAATTTCCTAAACATATTTTACAATGTTAAGTGTGTACAGTATAGTGTTTGTTTAAAAACATACTGGAAGTTAAGAGTATTTTCCATTTGCATTTGACCTTTAAAGAATCATAAGAAAAAGATTATTACCGTGTTCCCCGGCGTATAAGTCGCACCTTTTTGCCTACATTTCTAAGCCCTGCGACTTATAGGCCGGTGCGACTTATACGTCGATTTTTCCAATATTTTGGTCATAATTTGACTTTGGTCAAAAACTCCAAAAATGGTGCAGTACCAGTTTCGGCCGCTATGGGCGCTAAGAAACCCTTTACAGTACCTACACTGTTGACATCTGCCTGGTCCAAAAATGGTGCAGTGACACAGAAGATGAAGACTTCAATGGTTTTGAATAAATAAATAAAAACCATAAAATAAATACAGTATCTGTTTCTGTCATCATTTTAAACTGAGACACGTTTTTTACTGTAATGTCAGCTAATAAAAATATATTTTTATGTGTTTATCTTTAAAGATAAATGATGAAAGACACAAAATATACAAAAATTATGTTCATTTATTAATGAAAAGTTCAACTAAGACACATCAAACAAAATACTGTAGTTTTTATGTGATAATCTTGTCAAAAGTCCTTCCAAACAATTTGGCAGCCAGTCCAAAATAATGTTCATTTATTAATGAAAAGTTCAACTAAGACACATCAAACAAAATACTGTAGTTTTTATGTGATAATCTTGTCAAAAGTCCTTCCAAACAATTTGGCAGCCAGTCCAAAATAATGTTCATTTATTAATGAAAAGTTCAACTAAGACACATCAAACAAAATACTGTAGTTTTTATGTGATAATCTTGTCAAAAGTCCTTCCAAACAATTTGGCAGCCAGTCCATTTTGGGCAAAACACCAGTTCACGTGAGGTGCGACCTATAGGCCGGTGCGACTTATAGGCCGATGCGACTTATACGTTGATTTTTCCATTTAATTGGGCATAATTAGGTTGGTGCGACTTATACTCCGGTGCGACTTATACGCCGACAAATACGGTAGATTTGAACAACCCTCCATCCATCCATCCATCCATCCTTCCTGATGTCGTGTCATGGGTAGTGCAGCAGCTTTTGCCAGGATGCACAGACGTCAACATGAACCCATCCATCCATCCATCCATCCATCCTGATGTCGGGTTGTGGGTGCAGCAGCTTTTCCAAGGATGCACAGATGTCAACATCAACCCCGATGAAGCTGTTCTTGGATGCCCAAACGAGTTTCCTGATCAACAAACATTTAATTATTAATACTTTGTTTTTACGTTTAAAGAAACACGCTTTTAATGTTTAAGGGACAGTTTAAACCAAGTTATCCATTTGCATTTGACTTTGAATTATCCCTGACAAAATATTACCATTTAAATTTAATGAAATACAAACATTTAATATTACAGGGCCAATTGAAACCTAATTAATTCCTAATCTGTACCTTACTGTAAAAATAGTTTAACTGATTACAGGGCAGTGCGACCGATGTGTTAAGCAATGTTAACAGGAACCTTGTACATATATGAGAATAATCTTTATTATAAAGAAAAAAAAAAGGAAAACACATGGGTTTAAAACAAGCTGAAAAGGCAATAAAGTAAGATTAGAGCATTAAATAGCTCAAGGGACATTACCGCCAACAGGTGGTGAGACAAGGTCCTGCAGGGTGTTCTTCTTCTAACGTTTAGTGGTGGCTAGTAAATAGCTTGAGGTAACACTACCGCCACCACGTGGTAGGACGAGTGAGATTCTACACCCCGCCCACAGAAGGGCTGCAGTAGTGAATGGAGACAAACCTACATGTGAGCCGATCCGAACTGAACCAGACCGGACCAGACTGAGCCGCTCTGGGCCGAGCAAGTGGAAAAGAGGCATGATTCTATCATTATTCTATCCTTCTGTCTAGGGGTGCACAGATAAATTGGCCCCGATTTCCTTAATTTTGGGTGATCTGCGATTGGCCGATACTTACACGAGAAACCGATTTTACAGATTTTTTTTGTAGCTTTAACAACAATTGTCTAAACTTCATTTATGATGAATTTATGATGAAACCAACAAACTGTTCTCTGGACATCATTCCCTCTAAAATGTTCAAACAATGCTTTGATGTAATTGGTCCTTGTGTTTTGTCATTTATCAACAGCTGTCTAACTTCAGGTTTTGTGCCATCTCCTTTCAAACATGCTGTGGTCAGGCCTCTTCTAAAAAAACCAGGCCTAGATCCTACAGCTCTCTCTAATTTCAGACCAGTTTCACATCTGTCATTTCTATCAAAGGTCCTGGAAAAGATTGTTTTTACTCAACTTCAATCTTTTCTAGAACTCAACAACCTGTTTGAAAAATTTCAGTCAGGTTTTCGAGCTCGTCACAGCACTGAATCTGCACTGCTCAAAGTACAGAATGACATTCTTCTGTCCCTGGATGCAAAAAACCCTGCTCTGCTGGTGATGTTAGACCTCTCAGCAGCTTTTGACACCGTCGACCATCAGGTACTAATCAACCGCTTGTCTCAGCAGGTTGGCCTCCAGGGAGCTGTGCTTGAATGGTTCAAATCTTACCTGTCTGGGAGAACTTTTTCTGTCATGATAGGCGATCTGTCCTCCTCTTCATCAACCCCTCTGACCTCTGGCGTACCACAGGGATCTATTCTAGGGCCAGTCCTCTTCTCTCTTTACATGCTGCCATTAGGATCAATCATTGCACGTCATAACCTGTCTTTTCACATGTATGCAGACGATTTACAAATCTATCTGCCAGTCACTCCCAACCCCTCACTCAGTTCAAACACTCTTGTCAACTGCTTAAATGACATTAAGCACTGGCTCTCTCAAAACTTCCTCCACCTAAACACAGATAAAACTGAATGCATTTTGTTTGGTGCACCTGATGACACCAGCAACATCCTTCCCAGTCCCAGTGTTGGTTTTCCCCTCCCCCACTTCAACTCGGTGGTCAGAAATCTTGGAGTGCAGCTTGACTCCAATTTAAAGTTTGATAAACAGATCAGTTCTGTTGTCAAGACCAGCTTCTTTCAGCTCCGTCTGCTCTCCAAAGTCAAGTCATTTCTTAGTCGTGGTGATCTGGAGAAGGCCATCCATGCCTTTGTGACCTCCAGACTTGATTATTGTAATGCTTTGTATCTTGGCATTAATCAATCCTCCATCTCCCGTTTACAGCTTGTACAGAACTCTGCCGCGCGCTTTTTGACCAACACACGAAAATATGAACACATCACTCCTGTCCTGTCCTCTCTACACTGGCTCCCAGTTCAGTTCAGGATACAGTTCAAGTTGCTGCTGTTTGTTTTCAAAGCTCTGAATGGACTTGCTCCCCTCTACATCTCAGAACTTCTGAAAGTCCATCAGCCTGGCAGGGACTTACGATCTGCCAGTCAACACCTGCTGGAGGTGCCTCGCTCGAGGTACAAACAATGGGGAGACCGGTCATTTTCTGTCGCCGGCCCAAAAGCCTGGAACAGCCTCCCCCTTGAGCTGCGTGCCACCTCCGATCCGACTCTGTTCAAAACCAAATTGAAGACCCACTTGTTCAAAAAAGCTTTCAGTGTGTAACTTTTATTATTTTGTATTTTAGTATGTAGCATCTTTATTTCAATTGCATTTTTATTTCCACTTGTTCAAAAAAGCTTTCTGTATGTAACTTTTATTACTTATGTTATTTTAGTATGTAGCATTTTTTATTTCCATTGCCTTCTTTTATCGCTGTGGTTTCTTATTCTATTTTCATTGATTTATTGTTCCCGTTTATTCTTCTTTTTATCCTGTTAAGCACCTTGGTCAATGCAAGGCATTGTGGAAGGTGCTATACAAATAAAGTTTATTATTATTATTATTATTATTTATATTTCAGAGCACTACCTCATGGCCAGTTATAACAAGTTCGTATTGTTTCTAGGATATAGTTCAAGGGTATGTTTTTCAATAAAATAAGATTGGAAAATTGAAGGTGCATTGTGACCTAATAACACCTGACAGTGTCGCTTATAAAACAAAATCGGAATCGGCAGGTCAGGCTTTTTTAGAGATGGGTGATCGGCCAGAAAACTGCAATTGGTGCACCCCTACTTCCATCACGTTACCCAGACAGAGAGCTGTAGTCTTGTTCACAGTGAACCCCATTGTAAAGTGTGAAAAACTCGGGTTGTTGAGACAAACCCAAGTTTATTAGATCACAGTCACATAAAGCATGGGTCAGTTTCAAAGTGTACCATGGTGTTAGTCATGGTGTCAAAACCACTAAATTTTTCTGTCATACCATTCCTATGGTACAACAGAAATTAGATAAATGAATAAAAGAACAGGAGTCGACATAAGTGGATTCTGTTTGTCCGAGACAACCTACAGTGAAGAAAATAAGTATTTGAGCACCTTGTGACTTTGCAAGTTCTCACACTTTGAAATCATGGAGGGGTCTGAAATTTTCATCTTAGGTGCATGTACACTGTGAGAGACATAATCTAAAAAAAATAATCCGCAAATCACAATGTATGATTTTTTTTAAATAATTTATTTGTGTTACTGCTGCAAATACTGTAAGTATTTGAACACCTGTGAAAATCAATGTTAATATTTGGTACAGTAGCCTTTGTTTGCAGTTACAGAGGTCAAAGATTTCCTGTAGTTTTTCACCAGGTTTGCACAAACTGCAGCAGCAGGATTTTGGCCCATTCCTCCACACCGATCTTCTCTAGATAAGCCAGGTTTCTGGGCTGTTGCTGAGAAACATGGAGTTTGTGCTCCATCCAAAGATTTTCTATAGGGTTTAGGTTTGGAGACTGGCTAGGCCACTCCAGAACTTTGATATGCTTCTTACGGAGCCACTCTTTGGTTCTCCTGGCTGTGTGCTTTGGGTCATTGACATGTTGGAAGACCCAGCCATGACCCATCTTCAATGCTCTAACTGAGGGAAGGAGGTTGTTCCCCAAAATCTCACAATACATGGCCCTGGTCATCCTCTCCTTGATACAGCGCAGTCGTCCTGTCCCATGTGCAGAAAAATACCCCAAAGCATGATGCTTCCACCCCCATGCTTCACAGTAGGGATGGTGTTTTTGGGATGGTACTCATCATTCTTCGTCCTCCAAACACAGCAAGTGGAATTAAGACCAAAAAGTTCTATTTTGGTTTCATCTGACTACATAACTTTCTCCCATGACTCCTCTGGATCATCCAAATGGTCATGGGCAAACTTAAGACGGGCCTGGACGTGTGCTGATTTAAGCAGGGGAACCTTCCGTGCCATGCATGATTTTAAACTATGACGTAGTGTATTATCCACAGTAACCTTGGAAACAGTGGTGCCAGCTCTCTTCAGGTCATTGACCAGCTCCTCCCGTGTAGTTCTGGGCTGAAATCTAATCTAAACGACCCTAAAAGATTCTGGAAAACCATCAAATCTCTCTCAGGCACCCCCCAATCTTCTGACCTCCCATCACAACTTCTTGTTAACTCTGTTCCTGTGTCAAATAAGCATGAGTTCCTGAACTGTTTCAACAAACATTTTGTTGCTTCTAGTTCATTATTTGACACAGTTACTAATGGAAAATCAGCCACTTCATCTAATACCCAAACTTCTACAAATCAGATCCGTCCTACAAGTCAATCCTCAGTTAATCACACCTTCTCTTTTTCTCCGTTCTCAGTCAGTGAGGTAAATACCGTAAACTGTTCAAAGGTCTTGATCGTAAAAAATCTGCAGGTCCAGATGAACTTACACCTTATATCTTAAGGCTGGCTGCTCATATCATCACAGTCCCTGTGACCCACATCTTTAATCTGTCCATAAGCCAAACTCCATTCCAGATGCTTGGAAAACAGCCATTGTTCTTCCTTTGCTGAAGGGAGGTGACCCCACCTCACTGAACAACTATTGACTGATCTCTAAACTCTGCATTTTAGCCAAGGTTCTATAAAACTGATGAACTCTCAAATCAATAATTATCTGGACTCATTTAACATCTTATCTCTCCATCAATCTGGTTTTAGGAAACAACACAGCACAACGACTGCTTCTCTGAAGGTTCTGAATGACGTTGTTGGAGCATTGGATGCTAAGGATTATTGTACTGCACTTTTCTTAGACCTGTCTAAAGCTTTGGACACTGGATCATAACATCTCTCAGAAATTGGTTTCTCAGATCACACCATAGGTTGGTTCTCTAACTATCTTTCAGATCGGAGGTAACGTGTTCAACATAATGGTACTTCTTCCAGTTATTTAACAGTCAACAATGGTGTACCACAAGGCTCAGTCTTTGGACCCACCCTCTTTACAATCTACATAGGTAATGTAGATCAGAGCATCCCTGATGCATCCTTACATTTCTATGCTGATGACAGTTATTTATTGTTGAGCTAAAACAGTTGCTGAGGCTTTCCAGCTTTTGCAATCCGCTTTTGACATCATCCAGTCAGATTTGTTCCATCTCAAACTTGTCTTAAATGCTGGTAAAACCAAAGGGGTGCTTTTTTCAAACAGGAAGTTGGTCCCAGAAGTTATTCTGCTGATTTTATCTTCAAATGGTGTCCTTATTGAGTTTGTTGATTCCTATAAATATTTGTGTATCTTGGTCGACTTACATCTCTTTTAAGCTTCACATGGAAAACCTAGTAAAGAAACTGAAAGTTAAACTGGGTTTATTTTTCAGAAACAGATCCTGTCCAACACTGAATGCTAGGAAACGCCTCGTAACCGACTTTCCTTCCCTCCATTAATTACAGTGACATTATCTACTGAACGCTCCTACAAGCACCCTGCAGATGTTGGATGCTGTCTATCATGGTGCACTAAAGGCCGAGATATAGCTCTGCGTACGGCAGTACACCGCTGTACGCCATACGTATGCAGAGGCACAAGCGTAGCCCCGCAGGGCATGTACGCGCAAAGCTCAAATTTTACGACCACGTATGCGAGGCGCGTTGTCTCACAATAAACTGCCCGGCGCTGGACTGTTTTGTATAAGACACAAATGTATTAAATTCCCCTTCTTCATCCCTGATCTGGACTTTTCTTTTGTTTTTTTGCCAAAAGTCAAGTGATCGCTTCCTCCTCCGCTGACTCCATAACTGAAATGATGAGAAATAAATGAATTTGTCACGAGCGAACTAAACTCATGTCCAACGTGGCTGCGCGAGGTTCTAAATATTTCCTGGTGTTTTGGTGTGCTGGACCAGCGCTCCCTGTTTTTATTTTATTTTTTAGAACTTTTTATTAACATATAAACACAGAATACCGCAGCAGCAGAAGCTGTGTGAAGTGCCTTTTTTTTCCCCACCCGACCTGTCAATTCAGTAGGCGTGTCAGCAAATGACCAATCAGCGACCTCAATTTGTCCCGTAAGTAAACGCTCTGCTGTTGCTCAAATGACGTCAATAACTTGGAGCGAAAACGCGAGATCGAACGCAGAGCTGTGCTTGTGAACGCGCGCATAGAGCGGCGTACAGGCCGTACGCAGAGCTATATCTCGGCCTTAAGATTCATAACTGACTGTGATTATCCTAACCACCACTGCACCCTGTATTCACTGGTTAACTGGACATTATTAACTTAACGCAGACTCTTCCATTTGTACATTTTCATCTTTAAATCACTTCTTGGTCTGCTGCCTTCATACATCTCCTCCTACATGTCTCTGCATGAGTGCAGCTACATCATGCGCTCTCAAGACATGATTACCTGCAATGTTTCCTCAGTGAGGACTGAACTAGGCAAAGGGGCCTTCTCCTTCTCCACTCATGTTTTCTGGAATATCTTACAAAAAGATCTGAAGCTCTCGGCCTTGACCTCTCTAAGTGGCTTTAAGAATTTGTTGGACTCCTGGCAAGAACCAATGCAGACATCCATCCATCCATCGTCTTCTGCTTATCTGGGGTTGGGTCGCGGGGGTAGCAGCCTAATGCCGGGTACCCACCAAACGCGTCAAAACGCTCCTGACGTACCCTCTTGGCCGCTTGTCACCAGAATCTGTTCACACTGAAGATGCGTCTGATGACGCGCAGTGGGAGCAGCGTTTGGCTCCTTTTCCGGTCGGGTTTGTTTTGTTTTGAGCAGATGAAATCAGCTGTACGTGAGCCTCGTTACTACTTGAGTGGGTTTTCTATGAGTCTAACTGCAGCTCCAAAAGTCTTTGTTGAGATTAAAACGTTTTTTTAATGTTTGGGGTGATTGTATGCTCGAGCGGACAGCGGCAACTGTAAAAATGCCAAGTTTCTTACCGGAGGCTGGTTTCTTCATGGAAGCTCGAGTGGGTAAGTTTATACAGTCCAAAAAAAGTCCAGTCTTTGTTGCGTCATCACATAGCAGAGTCTCTTCCAATTGGTTGCTGCGACGCGTCGGCTGCTTCGGACGCGTCGCGTGCGCGGAAAAGAACTGTCGCGCCGCTTGAAACGCTCAAAACGCGCTGCTTCACGATTTGCCGCGCCTCGCAGCGTCTCCACATAGACTTTCAATGTAAACCGTCCGCTTCCGCTGCCCGAAACGCATTTGGTGGGTACCCGGCATAAGTAAGGAGGCCCAGACTTCCCTCTCCCCAGCCACTTAGGCCAACTCCTCCGAGGGAATCCCAAGACGTTCCCAGGCCAGTCGAGAAACATAGTCCCTCCAGCATGTCCTGGGTCTTCCTCTGGGTCTCCTCCTGGTGGGACATGCCCGGAACACCTCACCAGGGAGGCGTCCAGGAGGCATCCTAACCAGATGCCAGAGCCACCTCAACTGGCTCCTCTCGATGTGGAGAAGCAACGGCTCTACTCCGAGTCCCTCCCGGATGACTGAGCTTCTCACCCTATCTCTAAGGGAGAGTCCAGACACCCTGCGGAGAAAACTCATTTCAGCCGCTTGTATCCGAGATCTTGTTCTTTCGGTCACAACCCAAAGCTCATGACCATAGATGAGGGTGGGAACGTAGATCGATCGGTAAATTGAGAGCTTTGCCTTTCGACTCAGCTCTCTCTTTACCACGACAGACCGGTACAGCGCCCGCTTCACAGCCGACGCTGCACCTATCCGCCTATCGATCTCACGCTCCAGTTTTCCCTCATTCCCAATGCAGACATGTTCCTGTTTTTAGTTTTCTACATTCGCCTTATAATCTAACTGTTTTTGCTACTTTTTGACATCTTACTTTAATTTGTTTAAAAAAACAAGTTTAAAAAATCTGTATGCCTCTCTTATGATTGTCTATTGTCGCTGTTGTCATCATTCTTTGTTGAACACAGGTCTCTTGTAAATGAGTCCTCGAGGCTCAATGGGATTAACCTGCCTAAATAAAGGTTGAATAAATGATTCCTCACCTTTCTTAGGATCATTGATATGCCACGAGGTGAGATCTTGCATGGAGCCCCAGTCCGAGGGAGATTGACAGTCATGTTTAGCTTCCTCCATTTTCTAATAATTGCACCAACAGTTGATCTTTTTTCACCAAGCTGCTTGACAATTGCCTCGTAGCCCTTTCCAGCCTTGTGGAGGTCTACATTTTTGTCTCTGGTGTCTTTGGACAGCTCTATGGTCTTAGCCATGTTAGTGGTTGGAGTCTTCCTGATTGTATGGGGTGGACAGCTGTCTTTATGCAGCCAACAACCTCAAACAGGTGTTTCTAATTTAGAATAATAAGTGGAATGGAAGTCGACTTTTTATAAGCGGACTAACAGGTCTTTGAGGGCCAGAACTGTTGCTGATTGGCAGGTGTTCAAATACTTCCAAAAAAGCTAAGTCTGGTCCTCTGGACATTCAAAAAACAAAACAAAACAAAGCAAAAAAAACTGTAGAAACGTTTCGTCTTTCGTCCGAAAGACTTCCTCAGTCTGAGAAGCTGAGTTCAGCTCAGTCTTATAAATAGCTCCCTCCCACAAGGGATCAACCAGTTGGCTGATGACAGCCGAAACCAGCTGCTCACATGATCAAGGAGGACCATCAGCCTGACAATGGATCATTCCATCGATATGTTCAAATACTTATTTGCACCAGTAACACACAAATAAATCATTAAAAAATCATACATTGTGATTTCCGGATTTTATTTTACTTGTTGTAGATTATGCCTATCACCGTGGACATGAACCTAAGATGGAAATTTCAGGCCCCTCCCTGATTTTTAAGTGGGAGAACTTGCAAAGTTGCAGGGTGTTCAAATACTTACTTTCCTTACTGTACTTTCATCTCGGACAACCAGACGTCACCTCGAGTGAAATAGAAATGGAATTAAGTTCTCCGTCACTATAACAGATTTCAGTCATCTGTAAAAACGAAAGGCGGGAACAAAACGTGAGTTTTGATGCGGCCTTATTAAAGCCATCAAATCTGATGATGCAGGGATTAAACTGACGGGGAGGTCGATGTAAACTGACGGAGAGGTCGGGCCATGGTCCAGGAGGAGGGGGTGAAGGTGATGGTGTATCAGTTCTGGTATCTCCCCCGGTTGCAATGAATTGGTCACGTGCAAACACATACATTTAATACGTAGACATTTAATAATTTATTACATGTCATCAACTGGTGGTGGTGGTGGTTCTGTTCGGGGAGCAGGATGTCCTTCATGGCTTGCTGCAGGTGATCTTTCACCTGCAGTTTCTCTTTGCTGCTCACACCTGGGTGAACCAGAGAGCACGACCCACCCTGCTCTGCACTGATTGGGTCAAACTGTGGCTCTGGTTCTCTTTATCGGTTGAAAGCAGCATCAGTTTTTTTCATTCAACCTTTATTTAGTCAGGTAAATCTCATTGAGCCTCGAGGGCTCATTTACAAAAGCGACCTGCTACAAACTAAAGAATGATGAACAGCAATGGTAGAATTTCCTTAAACAACAAACAACAGAAAAAAAAAAAACGTAGGAGAGAAATAGAAAGTGAAATGCAAAGTATCAAAACTAGCAAAACACCACAAGGTAGATGTACAAAATCAAAAACAGGAACATATCTGCAATGGTTTTTGCCAGGTTTCCAAAAGATTTTTAAAACCATTTAGGGAGGTCAGGGCCGAGAGCTTCAAATCTTTTTGTAAGATATTCCAGGAAGCAGGAGCAGAGTAGGAGAAGGCCCTTTTTCCAAGTTCAGTCCTCACTGACGGAACACTGCAGGTGATGATGTCCTGAGAGCGCACACTGTAGCTGCACTCACGTAAAGACATGTAGGAGGAGATGTATGAGGGCAGCAGACCGAGAAGTGATTTAAAGATGAAAATGTACCAGTGGAAAAGTCTGCGTGAGGTTAATGATGTCCAGTTAACCAGTGAATACAGGGTGCAGTGGTGGGTACGATAATCACAGCCAGTTATGAATCTTAGAGCACCATGGTAGACAACATCCAACATCCGCAGGGTGCTTGTAGGAGCATTCATGTAGAGAATGTCACCGTAATCAATGGAGGGGAGGAAAGTCACAGATACAAGGCGTTTCCTAACATTCAGTGTTAGACATGATCTGTTTCTGAAAAAGAAACCCAGTTTAACTTTCAGTTTCTTTACTAGGTTTTCCACATGGAGTTTAAAAGAGAGCTGTGAATCAACCAGTATACCCAAATATTTATAGGAATCAACAAACTCAATTGGGACACCATTTGAGGATAAAATCAGAGGAAGATCTGCTGGGACCGACTTCCTACTTGAAAAAAACATCCCTTTTGTTTTTTCAGCATTTAGTACAAGTTTGAGACGGAACAAATCTGACTGGATGATGTCAAAAGCGGATTGCAAAAACTGGAAAGCCTTAGCAACTGTTTTAGCTTGACAGTAAACAACTGTGTCATCAGCATAGAAATGTAAGGATGCATCAGGGATGCTCTGACCTACATGAGCTATGTAAATTGTAAAGAGGGTTGGTCCTAAGACTGAGCCTTGTGGTACACCATTTTTAACCGTTAAATAACTGGAAGAAGTACCATTGTGCTGAACACATTGCTTCCGATTGGACAGATAATTAGAAAACCAACCAATGGTGTGATCAGAGAACCCAATTTCTGAGAGCTTATGACACAAGATGTTATGATCCACTGTGTCAAAAGCTTTAGACAGATCTAAGAAAAGTGCAGCACAATAATTCTTAGCATCCAATGCTTCAACAACGTCATTAAGAACCTTCAAAGAAGCAGTCGTTGTGCTGTGTTTTTTCCTGAAACCAGATTGATGGAGAGGTAAGATGTTAAATGAGTCCAAATAATTTTTGATCTGAGAGTTTATCAAATTTTCTAGAACCTTGGCTAAAATGCAGAGTTTAGAGATTGGTCGATAGTTGTTCAGTGCGGTGGGGTCACCTCCCTTCAGCAAAGGAAGAACAAAGGCTGTTTTCCAAGCATCCGGAATGGAATTTTGGCTTATGGACAGATTAAAGATGTGGGTCACAGGGACTGTGATGATATGAGCAGCCAGCCTTAAGAAATAAGGTGGAAGTTCATCTGGACCAGCAGATTTTTTAGGATCAAGATCATTTAGCAATTTATTTACCTCACTGACTGAGAACGGAGAAAATGAGAAGGTGTGATTAACTGAGGATTGGCTTGTAGGAGGGATTTGATTTGTAGAAGTTTGGTTATTAGATGGAGTGGATGATTTTCCATTTATAACTGTGTCAAATAATGAACTAGAAGCAACAAAATGTTTGTTGAAACAGTTTAGGATCTCGTGCTTATTTGACACAGGAACAGAGTCAACAAGAAGTTGTGATGGAAGGTCAGATGATTGGGGGATGCCTGAGAGAGATTTGATGGTTTTCCAGAATTTTTTAGGATCGTTTAGATTTTTGGAGGTCTGAGATAAGAAGTAATTACGCTTTGCGGCTTTGATGGCAGTTGTGCATTTATTCCTCAGCTGCCGAAAATTCATCCAATCAGTGTCTGAGTGTGATTTTCTTGCTGCGGCCCAGAGATGATCTCTCCTATGCAGAAGGTCAGCTAGTTCAGGAGTAAACCAGGGGCTGTCACGGCCCTTTATCCTGAACTTCCGGAAAGGGGCGTGTTTATTTACAAAGTAAATGAAACTGTCATGAAAATAATTCCAAGCGGTGTTCACGTCGTTGATTAATAGAATACGTTGCCAATCAAAGTGGGATAGATCCCAGAGGAATGACTGTTCACAGAAATATTTCAAATCCCTTTTTTGAACTATTCTGGGCTTAGCAAGTGGAAGTTTAGTAGATCTAAGAGCTGCTATTATGGAATGATCACTCAAAATGTTAGCAAATACCAGGAAATTTGTGAGGTGCATTTGTGAAAAACAGATCTAAGGTGGAAGATTTTTCAGGATATTTTTTGTTTGGTCTGGTGGGAGAATCAATAAGTTGTGTTAGATTGAGAGAAAGACAACATTCCTTGAATTTATCACAGAGGGGGGTCGACTTATTCCAATCAATGTTGAAATCTCC
>JBBPBX010068437.1:0-19127 GCA_038048925.1 Garcialebias charrua
CTGTCCAGAAACAGTACAGTAGTGCTGTATGAATGGGTAAATGAGAGCACAGGTTGTAGTGTAAAGCACTTTGAGTGTCTTGATAAGATAGACAGGCGCTAGATAAGTACAGTCCATTTACCATTGTATGTGGGAACACAGAGGTGAAGATAATTTTAAACAATTTATCAAACTGATTAGATTCAGTATGTCAGCTAAAGCCCTAAAGTGATCATTGAACAAAGCTGAAAAGAACAGCTGTACTGATATTCCACTATGTGTTGAAAATAGGAGACTAACATAATCTTGGTTTATACTGTATATTATTATTTACAGGTACTGTGGAGATACAGTGGAGAAAACCCAAAACTTCTGGGTTCCAACACCAAAATTTACAAATGGATCCCTCAAAATGATCTGTTGGGTAAGCAGAGCTCAGCTTCCACCACATTCAAGAACAGATGGTTGAACCGATGAAATAAACAGAAAATAAAATGCTTAAATTGGAAGGCTATTCTGTACAATGACGGTCACTTGTTTCTCCGATTTTAAACAACTTGCACTGTTGCTCAACTAAAATAGGAGAAACAAGTTACAGTTTAACAATACATGATCTTGAATTTTAAAAAACACCCAGTAGAGTGTTGCTGTCTTTTTGATTACGTACATAATTTTTAACTTGTTTGGATCTCAAGTTAAGAAATCTAATCTCACAATTATTTGATTAAATTTTTTTTTATAAATTGCTTCATTTCATCTTAATATAAATGTATGACTGAGTAGGTAGCATCAGCTTGACAATGAACAGTTTAATAAATTTTGCTCACATCAGGTCATCCGAAAACGAGAGCTTTTATCACCCACGGTGGAACAAATGGGATTTACGAGGCCATCTACCACGGTGTCCCCATGGTGGGAATCCCCATGTTTGCTGACCAACCAGATAACATGGTACATGTGGAGTCCAAAGGAGCTGCAGTTATTCTGAACCTAAACTTCATTAAAGCAGAGGACCTCCGAGACGCAATAAAAACCGTCATCAACCACAAATCGTAAGTTCTTTAGCTTTTCTGTATGTAGAAAAAGATTTATGCAATTTGCCTCTTTTTAAAAATTTAAACGGAATACATAACTGCCATAAAGGTGGGAAGCAATAAAATGTAATGACCGAGCACGTATGATGAAATCAGTGCATGTCCTTTGCCCTACACACAAATTTATCGGTTTGTGTGAAAGGCTCAACCCTAACACACACATCTTAATACAGGCAAAACTGTGCACATCGTATCCTGATGCATGCTCAAGATATGCACATCTTGTTCTCATTTTTCTTTTTGTTCTTGATTACAGCTACAAAGAAAATGCTGTGAGACTGTCCAGAATCCACCACGACAGACCCATGAGTCCTCTGGATGAGGCAGTTTTCTGGATCGAGTACACCATGAGAAACAAAGGAGCAAAGCACCTGAGAGTCCAGGCCCACGAGCTCACCTGGTTCCAGTACCACAGCCTGGATGTCCTGAGCTTCCTCCTCATTATAGTTTTACTTCTCATGTTCATCTTCATCAAGACCTGCAGTTTCTGTTTCCAGAGATGCTGCAGCAGAAAAAAGACGAAGAGAAAGGATGAATAGACCAAAATATTTATTGTAAAGAGCTAAAGAGGAAATGGAAAGCCTGATAACACATCCCAACAGTAGCATTTGACTATTTGGTTGACACTTTTTTTTTACTTCATTTTCTGACAGGTGTGCTCATTTGCATATCTGCACCTGAAGTGAATTTTGTATTAAATACTAAATGTTCATTGGCTAATGATGATAGAAGACACACCCACACAGCTTTAAATATTTGCATTTATTTGGAAATTCATATTAACCCACCCATTAGGGTCATCCCAAATATTCAAACCGGCATGGAAAATGATCTTTAAGCCAAACTTTAACAGAAAATTAATGTACTAAAGTATAGGAATAACTAAATCATGTAAACAAAGTAATAAAAAAAAGCCTTCCATGCCCCAGAACAGAAAAATATTTTTCACAATCAGTGGTTGCGTTGTCATTTTTTTAACTTCCCATCTTCTTTCATCTTCCACAGCATGAGCTCCATGCAGGCAGCTGCATCTTCTGCAGTGTCATGGCCACAAACTGAGAGAAACAGCAATACAGTACTGTATGTGACTAACATATTCATACAAAAGTCAACTCACTCAGCAGTTTATGTTTAGAAACATTCAAAATTTACATCAAAACTAGTTTCACAATGAATTTATTATATAAATTATAAAAAAGACACTGGTATGGTGGCAACCCACCACTCTCTTGGATAATCCTCCTGAGGTGTTCAGCTGTGAGGCTGTTCAGGCTCAGCTTGTATGGTGGACCTAGACGGTGGGGGAAGATCACTGATGTGTCCACCACCATCCCATGAAGCAGCTACAGTGAAGAGGAAGATATCTGGGGCTAATGCACTGATCACACCTCAAACAAAGATGCAATTCTAATACTCTAGCCCAACCTTTGGTTTACATTTATTTCAGGAAAAGCAACATATACACTGCCTGGCCAAAATAAAATGGCCACAAAAAACAAACAAAAAGTCACACTACTTTTTCGTTGGACCGCCTTTAGCTTTGATTACAACATGCATTCACTGTGGCATTGTGTCGATAACTTTCTACAAAGTCACAAGATCTATTTTCATCCAGTGTTGCATTAACTTTTCACCAAGATCTTGCACTGATGACGAGGCACTAGGCATGATGGGTGCATCACTTCACCTGCCTCTCTTCTTACCCTGATGAATCCATCACGTTGGAACAGGATAAATCTGGACTCATCAGACCACATGACCTTCTTCCATTGCTCCAGAGTCCAATCTTTATGCTCCCTAGCAAATTGAAGATATTTCCAGTTAGCCTCACTGATTAGTGGTTTTCTTAAGGCTACACAACTGTTCAGTCCCAATTCCTTGAGTTCCTTTCACATTGTGCATGTGGAAATGTTCTTACTTTCACTATTAAACATAACCCTGAGTGCTACTGTTGTTGTTTGTTGTTGTGTGTTTTTATTTTTTCTTAATTCAATTTCACCAAACGTTGAAGATCACGATCACGATCATTGAGGATTTCTTTCCGGACACATTTAGTCTTCGGAGACAATAGGTCCCCACTGACCTTCCAATTTTTAATAATGCATTGGACAGTTCTTAACTCAGTTTTAGTAGTTTCTGCAATCTCCTTAGATGTTTTCTCTGCTTGATGCCAATGAGTTGACCCTTCTCATACAAAAGAACATCTTTTCCATGACCACATGTGTCTTTCAACATGGTTTAAGAAATGAAAAGCAACTCATTGCACCAGTTGGGGTTAAATAACTTGTTGCTAGCTTAAAGATAATCACTCATGCAGTATGTATCCAATAGGAGGCTATACCCATTTGATTAGTTAAAACCAGGTAGTGACATTTTTTGGGACCAGGCAGTGTAATATCCATTATTACATAGAGAAAAAAATAATTAATAAACTAAAACACTTCTGCTTTCAATTTGCATGCTAATCTTAGTCTTGTCTCCCATCCATTGCTTTATTCACATTTGCAACCCATTTGCTCAAAATGCCTTAATGAACCTCAAGTAATTTATGGTGAATTTATGTATCAAAGTAGCATAAAAAAAAAAAAAGATGGTAAAGGTGTACTTTTCAAACCCGATTTGTCTTAAAAATCTAATTTCTTAGCCTGTTTAAACAATGAATGAAAAGAATGGCAATCTCCTGTGAAAAGAACAAAAACAACATTAATGAGAAGTTTGTAGCGGTCACCTTCAGTAAACAGAGGTCTGTTTCCAGCTCGTGTCCAACAAGAATGGTGTCGGCACTGATGAAGCTCAACAAGGTCTCCTGGACCTCTCTGAGAGGGGTACGATTACCCTTCATGTCCGCCTCACTGATGCCTGAAAACCTACACAAGTTTCACACAGGCCATTACCAGAAAAGACTGAGGCATAAGAAAACATCTGGGGGAAAAATAAACTACTGAATACGTTTTTAAAAAATTACAAATAAAAATAAAAATCAGGCACGTGTGAGAAATAAGTTACTTTCATGCTACAAGCCGAATGATTTGTAGAGTTTCTGTTTATCCATTTAACTTTTTACAAAGCCTTAATGTCCAGGGAAATTTTATAATTTGTGCATTTTTAGCTGGTTTGAGAGCACAAGCAAGCTTCTACTTTTTGGCAAATATGAACAAAATTGAAGCGTTTAGTTTAGAAAAGCTGATTCTAATGCGTAGTGGTATTACCTGGCATTATAGTCGATCACCTCGTTATCAGGTCTGACAAAAGTGTCATAGATGACCTGAAGGTTAGAGTTGGCCACAGTCACTCTGGACAGCTCCAAACCTTGAAGAGTGTAACACTACAGACATTCACACAACACACACTATTTTACTGTGCATCTACACTTTAACAGAAAATTCTACCTATAAAAATAGTTCTGCCATCAGGAAAGTATGCATGATAAACGTCTTGCATAAAAATGTCTCATTACCAAAAATAAAACTATTACTTAAATACATTTACTCAAAGACAAAATTAAAATTAAAATACTTCTGACATTTTAAAATAAGGTTTTACTGAATGTTTTAGTCTATTTAAATGTTACTTTACGAGGCCATATTTAAACATAATAAAAATGACTTTACTTTAGCGGTCTTTTTAGTGTTGAACAAGTTTTGATATCAAAGCCCAGAATAAAAAAGTAAATTAAAAAAAAAGAATATTACCATTTCAGAATCCAAGGAGTAAACCCCAGGACAGCTCGTGTCTGAGGGATGTCTCTGGGCTGTAGAAACAAACCCATCCAAACTGAGAGAATCATGGACATGCAACTGCTCAGGATAAAAAAAGATTTTTAAAAAACGTATATTTTGGCAGATTTAATAGTTGCAATCTCTCTTTTTCACCTTAAACACCTGACATCCAGGAGCTCCCATGGTTCCCTGACAGCAGCTGTAGCGAGTCTCTACTCCACCTGGCACTGAAAGATTCAAAACATTGTCCTTCATCTTATACACACACGCACAAACCTTAAAAATGTTGTTAAATTTCAATGTTCTGTTTTCAGTGTTTAAAAGCATTACAGCACAGCACTACTATTTTAAATATTTTAAGAAAATCAGCTTGTAAGCATTTAAAATCTGGGCATATGGTAAAAATGATCAGCTTGTTGCTGACCTCTTTTCTCAACTCCTTTCCCATAATGGTAGTTGCACTCCTCCTTGCGGACGTGTTTGCCTGTTTGACTCACAGAGTATGTGGCTCCACATCGACAGCAGATCCTTTTAAGGGCTTTTAGCAAAAATAAAAACAGATTACCAAAAGAAATGGACTGAAACGTTACTCCATCAAATGCCAGTGCCCCCTCTAGTGGATAAATATGAGAACAACAACTACAGATCCTTCTAAAAAAAAATTGGCATATTGTGATAAAGGTCATTATTTTCCATAATGTACAGATAAAAATGAAACTTTCATATATTTTAGATTCATTGCACACCAACTGAACTATTTCAGGTCTTTTATTGTTTTAATACTGATGATTTTGGCATACAGCTCATGAAAACCCAAAATTCATGTCTCAAAAAATTAGCATATTTCATCCGACCAATAAAAGAAAAGTGTTTTTAATACAAAAAAAGTCAACCTTCAAATAATTATGTTCAGTTATGCACTCAATACTTGGTCGGGAATCCTTTTGCAGAAATGACTGCTTCAATGCGGCGTGGCATGGAGGCAATCAGCCTGTGGCACTGCTGAGGTGTTATGGAGGCCCAGGATGCTTCGATAGCGGCCTTAAGCTCATCCAGAGTGTTGGGTCTTGTGTCTCTCAACTTTCTCTTCACAATATCCCACAGATTCTCTATGGGGTTCAGGTCAGGAGAGTTGGCAGGCCAATTGAGCACAGTAATACCATGGTCAGTAAACCATTTACCAGTGGTTTTGGCACTGTGAGCAGGTGCCAGGTCGTGCTGAAAAATGAAATCTTCATCTCCATAAAGCTTTTCAGCAGATGGAAGCATGAAGTGCTCCAAAATCTCCTGATAGCTAGCTGCATTGACCCTGCCCTTGATAAAACACAGTGGACCAACACCAGCAGCTGACATGGCACCCCAGACCATCACTGACTGTGGGTACTTGACACTGGACTTCTGGCATTTTGGCATTTCCTTCTCCCCAGTCTTCCTCCAGACTCTGGCACCTTGATTTCCGAATGACATGCAAACTTTGCTTTCATCCGAAAAAAGTACTTTGGACCACTGAGCAACAGTCCAGTGCTGCTTCTCTGTAGCCCAGGTCAGGCGCTTCTGCCGCTGTTTCTGGTTCAAAAGTGGCTTGACCTGGGGAATGCGGCACCTGTAGCCCATTTCCTGCACACGCCTGTGCACGGTGGCTCTGGAATCGGCCCTTCTCCACAATCTTCCTCAGGGTCCGGTCACCTCTTCTCGTTGTGCAGCGTTTTCTGCCACACTTTTCCCTTCCCACAGAGGTGCCTTGATACAGCACTCTGGGAACAGCCTATTCGTTCAGAAATTTCTTTCTGTGTCTTACCCTCTTGCTTGAGGGTGTCAATGATGGCCTTCTGGACAGCAGTCAGGTCGGCAGTCTTACCCATGATTGCAGTTTTGAGTAATGAACCAGGCTGGGAGTTTTTAAAAGCCTCAGGAATCTTTTGCAGGTGTTTAAGAGTTAATTCGTTAACTCAGATGATTAGGTTAATAGCTCGTTTAGAGAACCTTTTCATGATATGCTAATTTTTTGAGATATAAATGTTGGGTTCCCTTTCAGTCATGTTCTCTCGGTGCAACATATGCTATGGGAATTGCGCCCCCGCTGGATTACCTGAAGGAATACATTCACGCCTTTACGGCAAGGGCGTCAGCGTTGCGCCAGAGGCCCCGCCCTCTGGGTATTTAAACCGCTGACGCCCATCCATCTCTCTCTTTTTTGCCCTTCACGTCGCTTAAAACCTGAACTTCGTGAGACTTCTCTGTTGTCGCATCGCTCGATTGAGGTGAGCTTGCTCCCTACACTGAGCGTATAGAGAAATTTTCTTGCATACTGCTGGGCTGGCAAAAGCTAGTCCAGCGTTTTTCTACTTACCTCGAAGTTTTCTTCTCTTTCCGCAGCTGCTTCGCTCGACGACGCTCACTGCATCACAACACTCCCTGCTAACCATTAGCAGGCTAGCCAGCGAAAGCAAGATGACGGAGAGGACGGCTTCGAACAAAAGGAAACTAGGAACAACTTCCAACGCTTCTCGTCTCCGGACATGGTTCCCGAGAAGGGAAAACGGAGGACAAAGAAGAAGAAAACCAGCAGGACGACGAGCCCTCGCTCGCGCCCCTGCCTCAACGGATGCGGCTACTCCCTCTCGGCGACGGACACCTACGAGGCCTGTCCTGTCTACCTAGGGATTCTGCATGCGAGAAAAGCGTTGGAATTCCCCGACTCCTGCTACCACTGCCGTCGAATGTCGGCGGTAATGAGGAAACGCCGCGTCGCACAAAGCTGCTCGCTCCCGAACCGGAGCTCGAGAACGTGGACCTGGAATGCAGCGGTCGAGTCGGGGATGACAATGTGTCGGACTCCTCAGTTGCCGTCGAGGACTCGACGCCCGAAGTGTCTGACCAAGACGCCGAATACGGTTACAGAGAAGAAAGTGTGGATTCCTCCCAGAACCTGGTGCAAATCCTACCAGAACCGGACTTGTCGGTCCTTGCTCTGTTCGACCTGTGCCATAGGGTGGCGGATGCCCTGCAGATCACGTGGCCAGACCCCACGCCTCGCCAACAGGCTACGAGGCTGGCGGGAAACTACTTCTATGCGAAGCAGCCGACAATGTCGCAAAAAATGCCAATTTTTCCGGACTTCCTCATGGAGCTCAAACGCTCCTGGGTGGAACCCGAAGCTCCCATCACGTTGCCACTATCCCGACTCCTTGATATTGCGGGAATGGAGACAGCGGGCCTCGCCAGCGCACCCCTGATAGAGACTCTGGCAGCTCACTTGGCACCCGCAGCCACGGGGACGAAACCAACGCTACCCAGCAGGGCCTACTGCGCTTCGGAGAAACAACTTGAGAAGTGCTACAAGGCTCAGAGCCTCGCGGCTCGCGCAATGAATGCATCAACCATGGTGCAGGCGTACCTGGCAGAAAAATTGCAGGATATCCAGGTAACAAAAAACGAGCAGGCCGCAACGGAGACCATGGAGGAGGCCCGCCGTGCCTCTGACTTCGTGCTCCGCATGATGGGGACAATAGCCATTTCGCAAGGCAGAGCAATGGCGGAAATAGTTGTCGCCCAGCGCCATCTTTGGCTAACATTGTCAGACCTCCCGGAAAACCAGAGGTCCACCTTCCTCCAGCACCCAATCGAGTCGACGGGACTCTTCTGGGGAGTCCTGGAACGCGTCCAGGCCAGGTTGGAACAAAGACGCAAACAGACGGAAGCCCTCCACGAGTGGTTGCCGAGGAAAAGCTTTGCACCCCTAAAGGAAGACATGCGTGGCTTCCCACGGAAGAGACCCGCTGTTGACAGTGAAACTTTCCAGTACCGGCCGAGGGCCTCTTCAGTGACCCTGTGTGGAACTCTGATTCGGGCCTGATGAAGCAGGACAAACTGATAATTTTACAGGTTTGCCCGCCCACGTGGTACGGGAACCTAACCTTTTGAGCCCAGTCTCTACTTGTAAAGTACTACGAGGAGCTGGTGACATGTGTGCGCGCACCAAACATGACTTGCCTACTGTATGTGTAAACAAAACAAACACTGTTTCAGGCATGTACAAAAATAAAAGTACCAAAGCACAAACTGCCCTGGTTCTTGACTCGAGTCTCATTTTTATAAAACACAAACCATGTGGTCAAACTATGAACCACAGCAAGATACACGAGCTCTGCCAGACGGTCAGATCTCACGATATCTTCTGTTGGGCCAACCAGCCTGCTCGAGAGAGCGCAAGAGGGGTCAAAGGCTACCTCTCCAACGCTAAAACACGACAAACAGCAATTCAGCATGCCGTCCAGGCTCAGTGCGCACGCACAGGCCTGGAAGGCGTGTCTACCAAATGATTGGGTCATGACAACGACATGTCACGGGCTCAAGTTGCAGTTCACAAGAAGACCGCCCCACTTCACAGGGCTACTGCAATCAAAGATTAACCCTACATGTGCACACGTGCTGAGGGAGGAAGTTTTGACAATGCTGCAAAAGGGAGTGATTAGTTTGGTCTCAAGACGCAAACTACGCTCTGGCCACTACAGCAAGTACTTCCTGGTGCCCAAAAAGGATCATTCCCTGAGACCGATTCTGGATCTAAGGACTCTGAATAAGAGAATAAAAACTTTTAAGTTCAAGATGCTTACACTGCGGCAAGTTCTCCAGTCTGTGAGACCAGGAGACTACGCATGTACAATGGATTTGAAAGATGCCTATTTCCACATAGGCGTGTGGAGGAAACACAGAAAGTTCCTCCGCTTTGCGTTCGAAGGGAACGCTTATGAATTCAAAGCCTTACCCTTCGGTTTAAAGACTGCTCCTCGTACATTTACTAAATGTTTGGATGCAGCCCTGACCCCCCTTAGGAATCAAGGACTCAGGGTCATGAATTACTTGGATGACCTGCTGATTCTGGCTGGAAGCAGAATGCAGGCCCAGTCACACTCCTATAGGGTGATCTCTCACCTGGAGTCTCTCGGGTTTGTCATAAACCTACAAAAGAGTGATCTAACTCCATCACGGGTTACCGTATTTCTGGGAGTACAGATCGACACTGTCCGGTACAGAGCATGGCTCTCAAAGGAACGAGTTTCCTCCATTCGCCATTGCCTGGAAAGATTTAAACTGGATCAACGGGTCCCTGTGAAAACGTGCCAACGCCTTTTAGGCCTCTTGGCGGCAGCCATTCCCTGTGTGCCACACGCATTACTGAAAATGCGGGCCATACAAGTATGGCTAAACCGACAGACACAACCCGCCCTGACTAGTCAAGCAGGAAAGGTTAGGATAGATTCAGAGTGCCTGAAGGCCCTGAAACCTTGGAGAGATTTGTTGGTTTTCACGGAAGGGGTCCCGCTGGGAAGGGTGTCATCTCATGTAGTCATCACGACAGACGCCTCTAAAACAGGATGGGAGGCGATCTGCAGAAATCAGAACGCCCGCGGCCTTTGGAATAAACAGGAAGCGAGATTACATATCAACTTCCTGGAGTTGCTAGCAATATTCCTGTCATTAAAATACTTCTTCAGTAAAGGTCTGATTGCTGGGTAGCACATCCTGGTGAAATCAGATAACAGGACCACAGTGTCCTTCATCAACAGAGAGGGAGGGACAAGATCCCGGGCCCTCCTCGGACTGACGCAGAAGATGCTCACGTGGTATGCTCCAAGAATCTTGTCACTTAGGACGACTCATGTCCCCGGTGATCTAAATTATGGAGCAGATGCCCTCTCAAGAGGGCCTCTCTTGGCATCAGAATGGAGCCTGAACCCACGGATTGTGGAACAGGTCTAGTCACGATTTGGGAGAGCCTCTGTGGACTTGTTCGCTTGCAAGGCTAGCTCACAGTGTGACCTCTACTTCTCCTTGAGGGAAACAGATGCACCATTGGGAATGAATGCTCTGGCACATGATTGGCCAGCAGGGGTGCTCTACTATGCCTTTCCACCTGTCCCTCTGATTGAGGCGACACTGGAACGTGTGCGCCAGGGAGCCCTCTCCCTGATCCTGATAGCCTACAGATTGCCACAGAAACCGTAGTTCCCGGAGCTGATCTCAATGTTATCAGGGATACCATGGCAATTGCCTCCTCACAGGGACCTGCTGACTCAGGCAGGTGGGCAGCTTCTGCACCCACGTCCGGAGTTGTGGCAACTTTCAGCCTGGCCTTTGAAGGGAACTGGCTGAGAGCCTAAGGCTTTGATTGCTTTATCCCAAAACAGTAACAACATACGCAAGGGTACCCCTTGGTGTTTATGTTTGCTTAGGAGATGTTTAATGGAAGGGTTTCCCCTCTCCTTAACAGATCTCCAACATCAGGATGGGCCCCACTTGTCAGTCGTGCCCCTTGTATATATAATAAAAAAGTTTTTACCCTAGGGACTTGGGAGGTTACCTTGTGCTTGACCTGGGTTTTCTACCTCCACATTTGTCACCCAATTACTTGTGGCGTAATGGGTCCCTTGCTCCTTTCCTCCTGTTTCTCAGGTTGTTCCAGAGAGAAAAAGGAGATGATGAGTACTCACACTAGTGGAGCACGCTTAGGCTGTCTCTAGCTGGTGTTGTTTATCTATGTGCCCAGTTGAAACATCAAGTTGATGTTTTTTACATTTGGCATTTTTTCTTCTCAGCCTGTGCTCTCTACATACCCTGTAGAAAGCAGCTGGGAAATGCCTGTCTTTTTAAGGCGGATGTTCTCACATGCATTTTGCTGAGCATTTCAAGGGCGTGAATGAATTACGTTCCCATAGCATATGTTGCACCGAGAGAACATGACTGAAAGGGAACTGAAAGTTATGCACCATAACTCATGTTCCCTGAAGGAAGGGAACGAGGTGCAACATATCTGGCCCTTTCAATGCTGAAAGCTCGGTGAAGTGCATTTTGGAGAAAGATGGATGGGCGTCAGCGGCTTAAATACCCAGAGGGCGGGGCCTCTGGCGCAACGCCCTTGCCGTAAAGGAGTGAATGTATTCCTTCAGGTAATCGCGCGGGGGCGCAATTCCCATAGCATATGTTGCACCTTGTTCTCTTTCTTCAGGGAACATGAGTTATGGTGCATAACTTTCAGTTTTCATAAGCTGTATGCCAAAATCATCAGTATTAAAACAATACAAGACCTGAAATATTTCAGTTGGTGTAATGAATCTAAAATAAATGAAAGTTTCATATTTATGATTACATTATGGAAAATAATGACCTTTATCACAATATGCTAATTTTTTTTAGAAGGACCTGTATAGCCTGCATGACTGCAATCAGTTTACTTACGATCGGTATTCACTTTCTTGTCAGTAAAAGAAACAGCAGAACCAGGTTTTTCTGGATGCTGGACAGGATAGTTGTTTTCAATCATTTTTTCATCAGTCAAAATATAATCTTTCAAACTTTCATAAAAAGCCAAATCATCTGTTGAGAAGGGGAAAAAAAACAGTAAGCATATGTAAAAAAAAATAAAAAATTGATAAAAACTATTTAAAGGAAATAAACTATTTTTGACCATTTTGTTTTAACTTCTTCCTGTTAAATGGGATGTTGCCTTTTGGTCTTTGACTTTGGACCTTTGTTTCACCTGTACCAGAAAAAGTGCACACGTTGACTTCAAGTCATTATAATCTAAGTTTTGTTCATTTTATAAAACATTTATTTTCTCACATTTAGCTGCAACATTTTGGTTCTTCAGCCTCTTCAGTGCATTGACTGCAACACTCAGATATTTAAGCTTGTTCATGCTACGGTTGTAGACACTCCTCTCCTCAGCGAGGGCCTATCAATAATATCAATAATCAAGTTTGTCATTGAAGAAAATATTTATAAAACAACATGCTTACCTTCTCAAAAGCATCATTGACATCGAGTGTCGTTTTGAGAAACTCCTCTGTGAACATGTTCACATAACGCTGACGAACATCATGGGGAACTGTGTCCTTCGCAGCCTCAGAGGGCTGCTTCAGCTTTCGTTTAACTGGAGGTCTTGACTGAAAGATACTACTGTTAATTTTAATTAGAATTAAAAACAAACTCATTACCATCAAATCTAAACCAGTTTTCTTCTTTTACCTTAATGGCCACCTGGACAGGAGCTTGAGAAGTCGTGGGAGCAGCTGTTGAATGTAAAGTTGGTGCAAACGCAGAGTTGAGAACAGGCCTTCGTGCAGGAGCAGCAATGAGCACAGGGGCTGCTGGGCGATATCTTGGCAAGGCTGTAACTGTGGGTAGATTGTTGGGCTGGTTGAATGAGACGGGGCTCGGATGAACTTGATTCACTGGAGTTAGCACTGAAGTAACTGGGCTGGAGGCAACAGACAGAGGGAAGCTACCCTGTGGGAGGATCAAGTGCAGGTTGTTGCCTACTTCAATGACTGTAGTTCCCACAGGGATGTAGTTCAAATAAGCTGTGGATTAAAACAAAAAACACATTCAGATAATACATATCCAATCAAAACTACTGCAATACGCCAAAAGAAAGGAGCTAAAGGGAAACACCCATGCATCAGATGTGCTGGTGAAGATTCTCAGTCCCTCATGCATCAGATGCTTACCACTGTGCACTGGATTAGGCTGAAGGTTTTCAGGACCTGGACCAGAAGGTGAACTTTGCGTCTCTGGCTTCTTCTGATTTGTAGAGGAAACAAACGCCTGGCCAGCTTTAACTGATGCAGTCAGCATGGAGGCTCGCTGTTGTACCTGCTGGATCTTAGACGTGATGGGAGGCCGATGTCCAAATCCTGAAGCTGCTGGCTCCCGAAGAGGCACAAGAACTTGGGGCTGAGGTCTGCTTTTAGCCAGTGGCTGCTGAATGGACAAGGTCAAAAATATATATATTAAAAAAGGATCTTAAAAGATGAAAGTAAGACTAATGAAGTCAAATGTAGTTCAGACCTCTAGATTTGTGGCTTCATGAGCCACCCTCCTCTTCCCTGGTAAAGCTTGGAGTGTGGTGTTGACCTTTGGCTTCTCATCATCTGAATCAGGTCCAGCCTAAAACAGTTAAAATGAGTGAGCACATCTCTACAGTGCTGAACAAACTGCATCTATAGCAGGGGTCTGCAACCTTTACGATCAAAGGAGCCATTTCTGCCCCTTTGTTCGTTAAATTAAACATGTCCGGAGCCACAATACCTGCTACAACTGGGATTCTCAACTGGTGGCACACAGACCACTTGAAGTTTGTTGGAGGGCACATTTCTGGACAGTAGGGGTGATTTTATAAAACTCAAAAAATCTAAGATTTTTAACATTTATTGATATTTTTGTACTCTGACAACATTAAAGATTAGATTCTTGTAAAGAAAGAAAAATATAGTTTTTGCCCAGTTTCTAAAAACTAAAACCATAAACTATGCGTTCTTATGTGACTTTTTTTTTTTTAATTGTAGAAAAATTACGTATCCTACTTTGAAGAAATAAAGCATGAAGTGAATATGTTTTACTCTTTGTAATGTTTCTAGTATTCATAATTTGCTAAATAAATGACAGGAAAACTGCTAAAACCAGCCCAATTAGTTGCTGTTATAACAAACTAATAAAATTCTGTTGTCAGTTTTGGTCAAAGCTTGAAAGAGTCGCTGCAGAGGGACCAAAGAGCCGCATGTGGCTCCAGAGCCGCTGGTTGCAAACCCCTGATCTATAGCATACTCACAGTCATGTCAGGACGCTCCTCATTTCTCCTTTCCTCATCATTCGCCTCCATGAAGATCCTGTAGCATTCCTCCATTGTGTCACTGTCAGAAAGCTCCATATTTGCACAGTTGAGTTCTTCCTCCTCCTCTTCATCCTCATCAGGGCTGGAGTCGATTATTATCAGTTCCTCGCTTTCCTTCTTCAGAAGCTGCTCAGTGGATTCAGATTCATCTCTGAAGTGCGAGTTTACAGAGGATGAAACATCCTGAAATGAAAGCTGACTGCTGCATGGAGCTGCCTCTGCTTGCTCCTTGTTCATGGTGGATTTCCTCTGCATCTTTCCAGGTACTTTACCCAACATGTTCTGACCGTCTTGCACAACATGTGGCACAGGAGGAGAGCAGTCACTTTGAGCCTTGTCCTGAGCCGGATGCTCCACCATCAGGGCTTGTTTGGTTAAATCGTTCATATGTGGACAGTTTGCAGCTAGCGGTTTATAGAGGGAATTATTTGGTGGCTGCCGTGAACTGGTTTTCTCAACACTACTAGAAGATTCAACAAGACAAGATAAATCAACTGCACTTCCATGAACATTTTCAGATTCTTTACAGTCACCAGAGGTAAGTGAATATTGATTATTTTCAACTAAAAAACAGTCATGCACTTTATTTAAGTTGTCCCTTGTTGATGGTGAAATAGCAACATTTACCTCCAGATTTTTAACACCCTGTGGTGGAGGATTGAGTGAAGCAGTCTCCAGTTTTACCTTATCCACTTCTTGTTTCTGAACCTGAAATGATTTGACTGCAACGGCTTTCTGTGCTTGACCGCTTGCTTTCTCAGGCGCATCAGGAACATCAATAACCAGGACGCAGTCTTCTGTGGAGTCACTGAAGAGCGCTGCAGATGGCGATTGGGACGTCGGTGCTTGATGGGTGGATGGTTTCGTCTGATCCACATGCGCACATCTTGATCTCTTTGCTTCTTGGTTTTTCACCTTGTGCTTTTCACCTGGTGAACTGTACGAGCGCAAGGCAGCAGAAAAATTGGACAGAGGGTCGTACTCCAAATCAGTCCTTGGTTTTGAGTTGTCTACAACATACTTCTTCGCTCGTGCATTGGTTTTATCTTTGCTTAAAGGTGGGCCCCTGGTTTCAAGCTTTGAGATGGATGCACCGATTCTGCTGTCCACCTGTTCAGTCTGGCAGCACGACAGGCGTCTTTGCTCCTGCTCTACTTCGTGTCTTACGGTTTCAATCTCCTTGTTGAGTCTCTCCAGCTCATGGAGGCACTCGTTTGTAGACTCATCCTTCCCTGGTCCTCCACAAGGTCTGACGTTCCCTGTTAATTCAAAATTAAATAAGGCTTTAAATAACTGATAAGGTTTCATCTGGTTATTTTGAAAGAAATACTTTGAAATCTCCTAGGTTATGTTATAAACCGTTTTTATGAAGGTAAAAACTTTAAAACTGAAATTAGAGTAAACAAAAACTAAATTAACTCTAGATTCTCCACAACAACTTGAAGAAAACAGCTCAGTACTTTTTAAAGGTTCAGTCTGCAGTTTCTGTAGAACATCAGCACTTAGAAAAAATTTCAACAAGCAAAGCATTCTGATCCCTCCCCCTCAGAGCCATATATGGCTCTGCCCCCTTGTGGTCTGTTAAAATTCAAATTCAAGCTCTGTTTTTATTGGCTGATTCAAATTCAAGCTCGGTTTTTATTGGCTGGTTACAAACTTTGTTTTTATTGGATGGAAAATGGCGGGTCACTTTTTCTTTTTAGAAATGCTTATTTACCACCTGGAGAAGCAAGGGGACAATATTTTTTTTTAGTTTTTTTCAGAGATTACCTCTCTAACATCAATCTAGTAACAGAGTGAAGAAATATGTTAAAAATATATTGTTAGAAAAGTTACATATAGTAGCTTTAATCAGAGAACACCCACAAAAAGCAACATTTGTACAAAGCTTGTAAAATACCATGCATTTGTGCAAGATTTTGTTTGTAGTTATAAACTACAGTATCTAGTCAAAAAAAGCATTAAAGACGCAAAATTTGAGCTGTAATAGGATTTTTTTGTTTAAGTGGCACTTTCTTTTGAATTGTGGTTAAATATAAAGGGATTAATTCAACCTTAATTTACAGGTCACACAGTCTCATTGAGCCCTGAGGACTCATCTATAAATTAAATTCCAGTTTGTTCAATTTAACTTTAGACAAGTTAACTGCACCAAATTCTTGTGCATTTTCATGTGTCGTTGAGATGTGCAACATTAGCCTATTCTAATATATGGTCATTATTTATTAAATTACAAGAGACGTGGATAAAATAAAATGCCCATATTATACAGCTCGTTTCTGAAGGTCTTGTTTAAAATAAATGTATGTGTTTTTACGACTCAAAATCTCAGTCACTTAATAAAAATGTCATTTGAACCAATAAATTTTAAACATTTTGTTTTCTACAGAGTGCAAACAATTTGAGCTCATATTGGGCTAGCTAGCTAACACACACCTGACGTGGTTTAACGTTTACCTGTTAGGTCCAGGACGGACGACGATTTAAACAAGCCACCAAACGCATTCCACGATTCTGTGACATGTTTGTACAAACAATGGGGCCGCTCGCAGCGCCCTCGTTGTACGAAAGGGCAGCGTACGTGAGCAAAAAGACCGGACGAAGGAAACATCACCGGAGACTACAAACCCTCAGACCGTTTGATTGATTAATGGTTGACCGCTGTCACTCTCGCTGAAACTTTTAGGTGACGTCAGTCCCCTTTATATACGTTTTTCAGGGGGTCGCGAGACGACCGTTTAACTCTTTTATTTAAACATTACAGTAATTTATTGTATTTAAACACTAAAAAAAATTGTTGAACTTTACTGTAATTTCTGAGTATTTTTTTAAACGCTTGTAGAGATTTATTCCTTGTTTTTTTTGTCGCAGTAACTCTTCCACGTCGATAGGTGGCGCTGCTGCATAACGCAAACGTGAAGAAGACACTTTTTAAGTAAACAAAAATAGCTCGTGGTTCTTGTTCTTGAAGCACATGTAAACTTCGTAATATTGATGTCTTAAAATGAACACAAGCGAAAATGAGATGGAGGAAGATGAAAGCGAGTGGAGGAACTCTTTCGTGGATTCAGCGGCGCTTTGCTCCGCCACCTCTGCAGCTACTTCTGGTACAAACCTGTTAGTTGTTGTTTGGTTTTTAGACTTGTAGACATGATATTTTTGTTTCTGAAATCAGGCACAGCCACCAAAAAGACACCAGGACCTGCACACAGAGTCATTCTGCATTTTGACCTGGATTGCTTCTATGCTCAGGTGGAAATGATAAGAAATCCAGCTCTGAGGGGTGTCTCTTTAGGTAAACTGGCACCAGATCATGACAATTAAAACTTGATGTGTTTCTTATTAAGGTCCATAATGTTTCCTTCTATTATCAGGTATCCAGCAGAAATACATCGTGGTCACCTGTAATTATGTGGCAAGAGAGCGGGGCGTCTCAAAGCTGATGTCTGTAACTGATGCAAAAAAGAAATGTCCTGAGCTGGTGCTGGTTAAAGGAGAAGACCTGACACACTACAGAGAAATGTCCTATAAAGTGACAGGTACACAAGAGAACCAGGTGTTTAAAGGGTTCATGATGTTACGTTATTTAACGAAAACAAGGAAATAAAACATTAAACTGTCAAAATATGACAAAATTCCCCAAAATGTATCCACTTACAAGCTAGAATCCAGTCTAAAAACATGTCATTTTGATGAAGATTTAACTTTAAATGTCTCACGCATCACACTTTTAGATAACGGACAAGTTGCACCAACAGCATTAAACAATAACTAATATTGTCTAACTGTTGCGCGCAGCCAGGGTTTTAAAATATAACGAATAATCTCTAACTTTTACGTGCAGCTAAAATGTCAGGAGGAGTGATTGCTATATGGGCAAGTTGGACACCTGAAAATTCAGTCCGTTCGGATAGCTCAACGAGTTAATGCGTTATCGTTTTGACCGGGAGAAGTGGGTTCGCTTCCAGCCTGGGACAAAGTTATTTTACTTTTTTTTTCTTTATTCACATTTTCTTTTAAATAAAAAGGAGTTTGTTTGGTTAACAAACTCCTTTTTATTTAAAAGAAAATGTGAATAAAGAGAAAAAAAAAGTAAAATAACTTTGTCCCAGGCTGGAAGCGAACCCACTTCTCCCGGTCAAAACGATAACGCATTAACTCGTTGAGCTATCCGAACGGACTGAATTTTCAGGTGTCCAACTTGCCCATATAGCAATCACTCCTCCTGACATTTTAGCTGCACGTAAAAGTTAGAGATTATTCGTTATATTTTAAAACCCTGGCTGCGCGCAACAGTTAGACAATATTAGTTATTGTTTAATGCTGTTTAATGACATTCAGGTCGCGCTGAAAGGCGGAAATGGGTGTGCGCTTCGTGTTATTTACGTTGTAACATAAGCTGATTTGTGATCAGTTATTAACAAAAATTAAACGCAGAAACACTAATATATATATATCCAGCTAACAATTTTTTTTTTGCCGAGTCTCCTCTCTTAAAACACGAACACTCCACCCACGTGAAGAGACCACCCCACCCACTTCCAGAGAACTGCCCACCCACTTCAAGGCGGCTTTGCGGCAAATGCGTAATGAACGCGGGTGGCCCAGAGACACCCAGGGGAGCCCCGGGCCACTGAGGGCTGGCCAATGCGAAAACGGCTT
>JBBPBX010068438.1:0-19127 GCA_038048925.1 Garcialebias charrua
CTCCTTCCCCCCCACTCCCTCTCCACCCCCCGTCTGTGTGATGATTTATATATATTTATTTACTTAAAACAAAAGTATCTGTGCTGACATAGTAGAAACAGCAGAATAATAATAAATAGATGAATAAAAAAGAATGGCACAAGAACTAAAGTTGATGTTAAGAAGTAAATTTTTATTTAAATAATTTTACAAACCAAGAAATTTGATTGACTTGCTTGAAGAATTCTCGGTGGATCTGAGAACACAAATACAAATTATTACTTTCTTACTTCAGCATTCCATTTAAAACGTGACTGAGAGAGGATTGATTGCAAACATTTCCCATTGTATTTTTCCTGATATTAAGAAAAGTTATAAAAGGTTACATAATTATCTCTGATATACAGGAACTAAAAACTTATGGTTAAATATAAAATAAATATTTAAATACTTTTTTAAATCATGAATGTAGCCGAATGCTACACAAAGATTTTAGAATTTGATCAATCTTGTTTATAAAATTCTAATCCAAATACTTTAGGTTTTAAAGGCTTAACAACGTTAAAATCGGACGTTTTAACAGTAGGCCTGGCGCTTACACCAGCGGTCCGATTTAATAAAATTTTAGCGAGAAAGACTCCAAATTGTTTCGCTGAACCAAGCGGACAGATCCGTTTTTATCATGAAAATCTAACGGCGAAAGATCCGATTTTACATAATCCACAAATTACGTTTTTTGTCGGAAATGAAAGCTAAGCTAATGCTAACGGAGCCGCCAGCTAAAAGCTTCGTCCGTCCGAAAACAGTGCAAATGAAAGCTAAGCTAATGCTAACGGAGCCGCCAGCTAAAAGCTTCGTCCGTCCGAAAACAGTGCAAATACCGTTATACTGTGAAACCAAACGTTTCTAAATTGTGTTTTCTCTGCAAAAGAAACTGAGAATTCGCTTACCAATTTTTATCGAAATAGTTCTGTTGAAAAAGCTGAATGATGACGAAGCAAGAATTCAAGAGGCCTTGTTGTCATGAGAACTTTGATACAGTGTTGCCAGATCTCGCGACAGAAGCAAGCGACCAGCCCAAAACAAGCCCAAAACGAGCCCAACTGGCAACCCACCCCATTGTGTAAAACTAAGACCGTTTTTAACCAGTATAAACATACATTTATTATGGCGTTGCATACAAACGGCAAAAATTATGCTAAACACTTTGAAAAACATATCCACTCTAAAAAATAAAGATACATTTTGCATATTTATACAGATTAATCCCATTAAACCTCTGGGACTCATTTGAGATCTGAATTTTAAACGAAGAGTGATGACAACAATTGACAATAACAACAATAGACATTCATGAAAGCTGCGTACAACTTAGTAAAAATAAACTAAAAATTGAACAGCTAACCATGCTAAGTGTGCGCCCCTTTCTCCCATTTTTTATTATATTATTTCCCCATTATATATTATTATTATATATAATGTATATGTATTATTATTTTATTAATTATATATATATATATATATATATTTTATTTTTTCCCATATTTCCCCACTTATTGGAGCTAATTTTAGCGTGGTCTTGTCACTCTAGACGAAGAATAAAGAATAACGAATAACAATCCAAAATAAGCGACTTTACGTTCAAAGTAAGCCCAAGTAACCACAATAAGCGGCTACAGAAAATAAAAAGACCAAAGTAGCTTAATAATCGGACTTGGCAACTATGCTCACAGACACCTGTGATTATCTGAGGGGAACAGAAAAGTAACATTCACGACACAAAAACAGTTTTATCTTGGTCATCCAGAGAGGTTCAGTTCATGTTTTCAGATTCTGAGTAGGGAAAGTCTGTTACTGCGAGGTGAAGTTGAGAGGAACTGGATGTTTTTATAGCAGTCGCATAGGATGTTGATAAAACACGGAATATATTTGGATTTAATGCAAAATAAATGGGAAGTATACTGCATTGAATTACAATTATTGACTATTTAAACTTTTATAATAAGCTTGTTAATTTAAATTAACAACCATAATCAGATCAAAATTAAGTTCAGACATTTTTGGATAACAAGTCTTAGACAAATTTAGCAGAAATTTATTTTTAGACTTACCAGTAAATTCTGTTTTTTAAAAGTTTAACTAAATTGATAAAACTTTGACACTTATAAAGGATAAATAAGTATTCTTGTCAAACAAAATTTGACTAGATTGTAAGTTGAAACACTCAGTTTAAATTCGTCATTTTAAAACGATTTTTGCATACATTAAAAATGTTTTATCGATTTTAACACTGGAAATCCCAGGATATTTAAATCAGTACAATCTTTACCAGAGCCCAGCCAAATGGCTCTTTTTTTTAGGAATTTGTAATCCTTGAGTAAGCATGCCTGGAGACTTTTTCCTTCTATGTAAATGTGAAGGCTTTTGTAGTAGGAGAATGCATTTGGGGGGGATATGCTGGGGGACTTGTGTCCATTGTTTGCTAAAGAATGGCAAACATTCCAATCTAATTGGCTTGGCTGATGGCGCTTGTAACAGATTCACATGTGGAAAATGTTATGCAGAGACAGGTTGTGTTCTGACATACTGTAAGTGTGATTTTATACAGTACTTACATATACATAAATATATAATATATATATACTGTATATATATACATATCTATACATATATATATATATATATATATATATATATATATATATATATATATATATATATATATATATATATATATATATATATATATATATATATATAAATATATGTACATTACAACATATAATTTCATTTGAGCTGCTTCCTTCAGGGCGAAGGTACGGCCTTCCTTTATTCTCAAGAAACAGAACAAAATTTTCTTTCATACCACAAGCAATTAAATCAATAAATAATACTAAGGTATCATGACTTACTGAGCACAAATGTCTTGGCTACACCTTCTGCAACATTTTGGCTGACTGGCAGATTCACATGTGTTGTGACAAATGTAGAAATGATATGTTGTATATATATATATATATATATATATATATATATATATATATATATATATATATATATATATATATATATATGTACATTACAACATATAATTTCATTTGAGCTGCTTCCTTCAGGGCGAAGGTACGGCCTTCCTTTATTCTCAAGAAACAGAACAAAATTTTCTTTCATACCACAAGCAATTAAATCAATAAATAATACTAAGGTATCATGACTTACTGAGCACAAATGTCTTGGCTACACCTTCTGCAACATTTTGGCTGACTGGCAGATTCACATGTGTTGTGACAAATGTAGAAATGATATGTTGTGTATATATATATATATATATATATATATATATATATATATATATATATATATATATATATATATATATATATATATATATATATATATATATGTACATTACAACATATAATTTCATTTGAGCTGCTTCCTTCAGGGCGAAGGTACGGCCTTCCTTTATTCTCAAGAAACAGAACAAAATTTTCTTTCATACCACAAGCAATTAAATCAATAAATAATACTAAGGTATCATGACTTACTGAGCACAAATGTCTTGGCTACACCTTCTGCAACATTTTGGCTGACTGGCAGATTCACATGTGTTGTGACAAATGTAGAAAGGAGATGTTGTATATATATATATATATATATATATATATATATATATATATATATATATACAGTATCCCTCGACTTATGGTGGCCTCGACTTACGGCGTTTCGGCTATACGAACGTGTGTAGAAATGGAACTCGTTCGTAAGTCGGGGATCACCTCTACAATCCCGCCTTCAGATAAAAGTGACCAATACAGGTAGTCCTCGACTTACGGCGTTTCGGCTATACGAATGGGTGTAGAAATGGAACTCGTTCGTAAGTCGGGGATCACCTGTACAATCCCGCCTTCAGATAAAAGTGGCCAATACAATCACATATATATACAGGTAGTCCCCGACTTACGAGCGCTCTTACTTACAAGGATCCGGACTTACGAGCTGGCAAATTTTTGGAAAAAATGCAAAAAATACTGAGTTTTTCTGTGTTTTTTCACCACACTTCGTTAGCTAAACATGTGCACACACGTTTCCGATCATTTTTATGCACTCATAAGCAGTTTTTCGAAGAAAAACGAGTGTTTGTAGTCGCGCTAGCAAAACCGTTCCAACTTACGAGCGAAATTCCGGACTTACGAGACACGTGGCGGCCGTTCCAAGTTACGAATTTTCGCGTTACGAGCGCCTCGGAGGAACGGAACTCGCTCGTAAGTCGGGGACTACCTGTATATATATATATATATATATATATATATATATATATATATATATATATATATATATATATATATATATATATATATATATATATATATATATATATATAATATATATATATATATATATATATATATATACATATATATATATATATATATATATATATATATATATATATATATATATATATATATATATATATATATATATATATATATATATATATGGTAAATGGTAAATGGAGCTTATTTATATAGCGCTTTCCAGCCCCCTGTGAGGGACCCCAAAGCGCTTTACAATACCAACCATCCACCCATTCATACACACATTCATACACCGGTAGCGGTGACTGCCATGCAAGGCGCCTTCCAGTCCTATCGGGAGCAACTCGGGGTTAAGTGTCTTGCCCAGGGACACAACGACACATGGTGTGAGTAACCGGGATTCGAACCTCCAGCCTTCCGATCGGGGGATGACTGCCATTACCACCACACCACGGCCGCCCATAATATATATATTATATTTATATATATACATATATACATATATATAGTACATATATAATATATACATATATATATATATATATATATATATATATATATATATATATATATATATATATATATATATGTATATATATATATATATATATATATATATATATATATATATATATATTTATATATTTATATACACGATCCTGTGTACATACTCTCGTTTTCATCACATGTACTACATGTGGTGCAAATGACGATAAAGACTCTCTGACTCTCTGACTCTGATGTATAAATATGCCCCCAAGGCCTCATCCACACCAACAGAATGGCCTCATATACATACCAATGGCTGCAAAAATGCTAATTCAATGAGCCATTTGACTAACTCCCATGGGAACTATAGTTAGAATATCCAAATGGCTCACATGTGGTAGTGCTAGTGTTAATGCGAAAATGGACTCCTTTAACAGCTCGTCCTGATGAAGAATGGCACCAGGTAATACAAATTGTACTTCCCACATCTTATCGAGCTGAAGTATTACGTTTAGCTCATGACAATCCTTTAGCTGGTCAATTAGGAATCAGAAAAACATATGACCGCATATTGTGTCATTTCTTTTGGCCTGGTCTAAAGAAAGATGTTGTTCAGCATTGTCATCGTTTTCATGTTTGCCAAGTAGCTGGTAAACCAAACCAAGTGATACCCCTTGCACCTCTACATCCAATACTGGCTGTAGCTAAACCGTTTGAACGTGTTATAGTTGACTGTGTTGGTCCTTTGCCTAGAACCAACGTTGGGAACAAGTTTTTAGTCACTGTAATGTGTGTTCTACCAGCTTCCCTGAAATGTTTTTCGTACGTAAGATTACTACTCCAGTGGTAATCAAAGTTCTTACAAAATTCTTTTCACTGTTTGGACTGCCACATGTGGTGCAAACAGATCGGGGCAGTAATTTTATGTCAAGGATATTTGCTCAAGTGTTAGTCCAGTTGAACATTAAGCATTCCTGTTCTATTGCTTATCATCCTGAGAGTCAATGTGCTCTTGAACGTTTTCATCAAACCATGAAAACAATGGCCCTCATGCACGAAAATGTTCGTATTTTTATCCTAAATTTCTCCTACTTTTGTTCGTACGAAGCGTTCGTTCGAACATGCCACGTCAGATCCAGCAAAGTCTTCTATCGTCAGGAAATGTGTGTATATGAGCTGTGTAAATAATGATGAATCCCACCTGTTCTATTCACCTGCTCGTGCACGCGAGTGGTTATTTACATAATTCCCACCCCTCAAAACACCATATAAGGATATAGTTTCCTGCCACCGCGAGCAGGAAGTGTCCATTCATTCCGGCTTTTATGCGTCAGAAAACACACAAACGCGTTTGGCGAATTAAAATTGACTCGCCTTTGATCATAGTGTCAGCCCCGGATCTGAGCGCAGACCCACACAGAATACAGATGACATCAGTGAGCGCCCACAGTCAACAGGCAGTTTATATTAAAAATGACATGAGACAACTGTATAAGCTGGTTTCGCTTTTTTCTCCCCTGTCTCTGCAGCGGCGCTGTGTATGTGTGTGTGTGTTGGTCTATGTGGTTTAGCCCGACTATGCGCCAGACTACGTACCGACATTATCGGGACATTTGGTATTAGCCAGCCTTTGCCAAAGTCCGGATAAAACACAGATTGTATCCAAATATATTAATATGTAAACATTGTTTTTTCTCATCAATATCAGAGTAACTTGTGGCTAAATGGCTTCCTGGATGAGTTGGACTGTGCTTTAACACTTAAAATTGTTTTAATAAAAAGTTATTTACATTTATAAAATTGTCGGGCGAAGCACCTCCCCGGGAATATGTGTGTGGTGTGTGTCATTTTGTATGTCGGATGCACTTATTGAAACCGTGTGTGTCGCTCACTGACACACACCGCGCCAAACTCCAACGCCCCTCCTCTGCTGCCTGTTGTGGGCGGGGCCTCAGCCGAGGCTTTAAAAGTTAAAGGCCTCGAGCTAACATGTGCAAAGACGTAATGGCTTCCTTACTGCAGGATGACGGCCTGAGGTGAGCGGAAATTTTAAAAGTTTAAACCGTGGATTTTGTAGCACGTGGACGGAGGTATTGACTACACAGAGGTAAGAATTAATTTAATTTTTTTTTTTTTTTTTGCTTTGAGGACATTGAAGTAAATGTTAGCGTGTGTAACGTGACACGCTGTGTGAATGTTGTAGCAAACTTTATCAACATTTATATAAATTAGCAACTATCTGTGCATGAGTTTTGAGTGGTTTGAGTGGTTATTTAGAGTCGAACGTGACGAAGATGAGACGAAGAAAAATTTAAACTCACGTAGCGTGACTTGACGTCGCCACAGCGTGACACGCTGTAGCAAACTTTATCAACATTTTTATAAACTAGCAACAATATCTATGCATCACTTGTGGGTGTTTTGAGTGGTTATTTAGTAAAATAAGTGGTTTGGACATGTCCAGAGAAGGGGGCAGTGGTTTGGACATGTCCAGAGGAGGGACAGTGGTTTGGACATGTCCAGAGGAGGGACAGTGGTTTGGACATGTCCAGAGGAGGGACAGTGGTTTGGACATGTCCAGAGGAGGGACAGTGGTTTGGACATGTCCAGAGGAGGGACAGTGGTTTGGACATGTCCAGAGGAGGGACAGTGGTTTGGACATGTCCAGAGGAGGGACAGTGGTTTGGACATGTCCAGAGGAGGGACAGTGGGTATATTGGTAGAAGGATGTTAGAAATGCAGCTGCAGGAAAAAGACAAAGAGGAGATATATGGATGCAGTTAGAGAGGACATGGAGGTAGTTGGAGTGAGGACAGAGGATGCAGAGGACAGAGTGAGGTGGAGGAGGATGACTCGCTGTGGCGACCCCTGAAAAGGGAAAAGCCGAAAGAAGAAGAAGCGTTAACATTTAACTTGACCACTGCAGCGTGACAAGCTGTGAACGCTGTATTGTAACATAAAGAGAGGTTTTAATGTTTTCACCGTGATTTTTGTGCTAAATTTGCTCTTATGTTTCATTTTTCACCTCAAAGCGGAGTGAGCAGACAGCCCCTACCCTTCCCCAAAGAGCGTCGTTACGTCATCACGGTCAAACTGCAGTGAAGCAGGTAAGATGAAAATAGAAGTGACGTGCATTTGGTGAAAACTGAGAATTGTTTTGTAACTTTTTCATATTTTTACATGTTTTCAGCTAGTCCTGCAACTTTTATCAGAATCACAGTCAGAATATTGTCATTTGCACCACATGTGGTACATGTGATGAAACGAGATTATGTACACATGGTCCCAGTTACATCCAACAATAAAATGTGAGAGAAAAACAGTAATAACATCTAGGATATAACTAAGAAAAACATCAACTAGTAATACACTAAGCCCTAATGTAGTAGAAAAACATCATTACAAACAGCAGCACGAACCTGAGTCTGTATGAGCAGATGGTCACAGATGAACACAGCAACAAGAAAACAGATCAGCATCAACATGATGTGATATTTTGCAGTGATTATTCTTATTATTTATTTATTCATGAGTCTAACAGCCTCAGGGTAGAAGCTGTTCCTCAGTCTAGTGGTTCTACATTTCATGCTCCTTAACCTCCGTCCTGAGGGGAGTGGGGCAAAAAGTGTGTGCTGGGTGAGTGGGGTCCTTCATGATGCAGGTGACTCTTTTCCTGCATCTGGAGGTGTAGATGTCTGTGATGGTGGGGAGACTGACTCCAACATCTTCTGTGCAGCCTTCACCACTCTCTGCAGAGCTTTTCTTTCTGCAGCTGTGCAGCCTCCATACCACACATTGATGCTGGAGCACAGGATGCTCTCCACTGCACACCTGTAGAAGGAGGTGAGGACTAACGCCATCGCCCTGATCAGGTCATCAGAGACTCTACTTCCTCAGACGGCTGAAGCCCGATGCAGAGCTCAGCGTCCTCCCTAGATGCCACACACGGCGCATTCTGTGCGCGCCTGTTCACCGGGCAGAGCTCTGCTTTCTTCTCACGTTCTCCTTGTTGTAATGTGAGCAGCTGCGCACGGAGGGGGACTGAACTGAGGTCGCTGATTGGTCAGACACCGCGCATCGCGTACGCGGTCGTAAAATTGGAGCTTGGCGCGTTCGCGCAACCGTTCAAAGACTTGTGCAAGCCGCGTGCGAGCGCCGCACACACAGTGGGGCGTCGCGCTCGCTGGAGCGCGGAGCTCTGCCCCAGCCTTGAGAAGAGCTGGTCTGGGAAGCTCAGTCCTAACCTCCTTCTACAGGTGTGCAGTGGAGAGCATCCTGTGCTCCAGCATCAACGTGTGGCATGGAGGCTGCACAGTTGAAGAGAGGAAAGCTCTGCAGAGAGTGGTGAAGGCTGCACAGAAGATGTTGGAGTCAGTCTCCCCACCATCACAGACATCTACACCTCCAGATGCAGGAAGAGAGCCACCTGCATCATGAAGGACCCCACTCACCCAGCACACACACTTTTTGCCCCACTCCCCTCAGGACGGAGGTTGAGGGGCATCAAATGTAGAACCACTAGACCAAGTGTGCCCAACCAGTCGCTCGCGGGCGACCGGTCGCCCGCCAGCTGGTTCCCAGTCGCCCGCAAAGCGCAACCTTGCTCTAACAGCTGACGAGCCGGCTCTCAGCTGTTAACAAGGTGAAATGTCCGCTGCTAAGCTTCATTCTAACTCTGGCAGAAGTGGTGGGGGTGACATGTCCGCTGCTCAGCTTCATTCTAACTCCGGCCGAAGTGGTGGAGGGAGGAATGACTATATTCCAATGCGCAGCAACGCTTTCCTCAGCCCTCCCCATCTTGTATGCTCACAGACATAGTCTCGCGAGTTTTGGGTGCTTGGACTCACGAGACTTTAGGTTCAGCAGTGAGAGCTATCGGTGCGTGAGAGCGCTGTGGAGTGAATGTCAGTAGTACGCAGTAAACATGGAAGGAAAACTAGCAAACAAGCAAACGAAAACTTATTTTCACACAGAATGGGAGGAGGATTATTTTTTTGTTTATTCTAATTCGAAGTCTATTTGTCTCATCTGTAATTCAATAAATAAAAAGCTCGAAGCCCAGCAATCGGTCTTCACTCGGCCCAGCACAAAAGGTAAAGATAGCTTCCTACCGTGTTAGCTGCATCCTGGCTCAACATAAGAAGTCTTTCAGCGATGGAGAAGTTATGAAAGAAGTGTTTATTGAGGCTGCAGATGCGCCTTTTCATGATTTAAAAAATAAAAGTGAGATCGTAGCTGCTATTAAAGACGTGCAGTTGTCCAGACAAACAGTGACACGGCCATGTGAGGGAATGGCTGTTGATGTGGAGGAGCAGCTAAAACAGGACGTGGAACAACGTGAGTGTTTCTCTCTTCAGTTTGATGAGTAGCCTGTTACCAGCTACTGTACATGTGTTATCCTTTTGGAAATGTTGATGTGGATGACATTGTGTCCAAATTGGTGTCTGTGTTTCAGCTGGACAGCTCTGGTGTTGAAAATGAGGTGTTGACTCTGCAAAATGACATTGGGATCAAATCCAGAGCATCACCTGGCGTGAATGGAGAGTTCTGGAGTCTGCTGTCAGAAGAAAAGTATCCTAACATCCGAAGATGTGCTTTGAACTTAACAGCACTTTTTGGATCTACCTACCTGTGTGAGTCTGCTTTTCACACATGAAAATCATCAAGTCCAAAACCAGATCCACAATGACTGATGATCATCTGGAGACCTGCCTACGCCTCGCAACCACCTCATACTGCCCTGCTTATGAGACCCTGGCCTCCTCCTCTCAGTGTCAGAAGTGCCACTAAGTTAGAGACACATTTATTTTATACAGCTTGCACCAGATGACACAGCATCCTGCTGCACAGAGCAGCTGCCTAGTTTTGATAGGTTTTATTGAGGTTTGAAATAGATGTTGGAGATTTGTAAGTCTGCACCTTTCTAGTCACTTTTTGTAAATAGTTAGTGTAAATGAGGGAGTTTTCAGTTTTTTATTCGTTTCTTTAAAAAAATATGGTGTGCTTTTCAAATATTGTGTTCTTTTACTTTGATAAAATACTTTAATTAAATAAAACTAGCAACACATTACGTTCTGTTTTATTTACTTTAAAGAAGTGAGGAGTAGAGAGATGAAAAATTATGTTTTTTGACACTGAGACTGGACGAGTAGCCCTCGGCAAACCGCCGACTTCAAAGTAGCCCTTAGTTCAAAAAAGGTTGGGCACCCCTGCACTAGACTGAGGAACAGCTTCTACCCTGAGGCTGTTAGACTCATGAATAAATAAATGATAAGAATAATCACTGCAAAATATCACATCATGCTGATCTGTTTTGCTGTTGCTGTGTTCATCTGTGACCATCTGCTCATAGACTCATGTTCGTGCTGCTGCTTGTAATGATGTTTTTCTATTACATTGGTGCTTAGTGTATTTTTAGCTGATGTTTTTCTTAGTTCATATCTTAGATGTTACTACTGTTTTTCTCTTACATTTTTTTGTTGTTGGATGTAACTGGGACCCTGTGTACATAATCTCGTTTCATCACATGTACCACATGCGGTGGTAGAGAGGTTTTAATGTTTTCAATGTCATTTCTGTGCTAAATATGCTCATATTTTTCTTTTTCTTTTTTTAACCTCAAAGCAGTGAGCAGACAGACGAACTGCGTCGTTACGTCATCACGTTGCAGTGTCGTTACGTCATCACGTTGACTGCAGTGTTAGGTAGGTATCAGAATACTGTTGTTGGAATACTGAATACTGAATACAGGTAGTCCCCGACTTATGAGCGAGTTCCGTTACAACGAGGTGCTCGTAACACGGAAATCTCGTAATTTGGAACGGCCGCCACGTGTCTCGTAAGTCCGGAATTTCGCTCGTAAGTTGGAACGGTTTTGCTAGCGCGACTACAAACACTCGTTTTTCATCGAAAAACTGCTTATGAGTGCATAAAAATGATCGGAAACGTGTGTCCACATGTTTAGCTAACGAACTGTGGTGAAAAAACACAGAAAAACTCAGTATTTTTTGCGTTTTTTCCAAAAATTCGCCAGCTCGTAAGTCCGGAACCTCGTAAGTTAGAGCGTTCGTAAGTCGGGGACTACCAGTAATACAGAATACAGGTAGTCCCCGACTTACGAGCGCTCTGACCTACGAGGTTCCGGACTTACGAGCTGGCGAATTTTTGGAAAAAACGCAAAAAATACCGAGTTTTTCTGTGTTTTTTCACCACAGTTCGTTAGCTAAACATGTGGACACACGTTTCCGATCATTTTTATGCACTCATAAGCAGTTTTTCGATGAAAAACGAGTGTTTGTAGTCGCGCTAGCAAAACCGTTCCAACTTACGAGCGAAATTCCGGACTTACGAGACACGTGGCGGCCGTTCCAATTTACGAGATTTCCGTGTTACGAGCGCCTCGTTGTAACGGAACTCGCTCGTAAGTCGGGGACTACCTGTACTGTATAAGTGACGTGCATTTGGTGAAAACTTGAGAATTGTTTTTTAACTTTTTCATATTTTTACATGTACAGGTTTTCAGCTAGTACAAGAGGTATACACAGAGTCAGATCATCTTTATTTATTGTCATTTGCACCGCATGTGGTACATGTGATGAAACGAGATTATGTACACATGGTCCCAGTTACATCCAACAACAAAATGTAAGAGAAAAACAGTAATAATATCTAGGATATAACTAAGAAAAACATCAACTAGAAATACACTAATCACTAATGTAATAGAAAAACATCATTATAAACAGCAGCACGAACCTGAGTCTGTATGAGCAGATGGTCACAAATGAACACACAACAACAAGAAAACAGATCAGCATCAACATGATGTGATATTTTGCAGTATTTATTCTTATTATTTATTTATTCATGAGTCTAACAGCCTCAGGGTAGAAGCTGTTCCTCTGTCTAATGGTTCTACATTTCATGCTCCTTAACCTCCGTCCTGAGAGGAGCGGGGCAAAGACTGTGTGTGCTGGGTGAGTGGGGTCTTTCATGATGCAGGTGGCCCTCTCCCTGCATCTGGAGGTGTAGATGTCTGTGATGGTGGGGAGACTGACTCCAACATCTTCTGTGCAGCCTTCACCACTCTCTGCAGAGCCTTTCTTTCTGCAGCTGTGCAGCCTCCATGCCACACGTTGATGCTGGAGCACAGGATGCTCTCCATTGCACACATGTAGAAGGAGGTGAGGACTGACAACACCATCGCCCATGATCGGGTCATCAGAGACTCTACTTCCTCAGACGGCTGAGAAGATCTGGTCTGGGAAGCTCAGTCCTCACCTCCTTCTACAGGTGTGCAGTGGAGAGCATCCTGTGCTCCAGCATCAACGTGTGGCATGGAGGCTGCACAGCTGCAGAAAAAAAGCTCTGCAGAGAGTGGTGAAGGCTGCACAGAGGTCTGTTGGAGTCAGTCTCCCCACCATCACAGACATCTACACCTCCAGATGCAAGAAGAGGGCCACCTGCATCATGAAGGACCACACTCATCCAGCGCATACACAATCTTTGCCCTGTTCCCCTCAGGAAGTAGGTTGAGCATCAAATGTTGAACCACTTGAGGAACAGCTGCTACCCTGAGGCTGTTAGACTCATGAATAATACATGATAAGAATAATCACTGCAAAATATCACATCATGCTGATCTGTTTTCCTGTTGCTGTTCATTTGTGACCATCTGCTCATACAGACTCATGTTCGTGCTGCTGCTTGTATTGATGTTTTTCTATTACGGTACATTGGTGCTTAGTGTATTTTTAGCTGATGTTTTTCTTAGATCATATCTTAGATGTTACTACTGTTCTTCTCTTACATTTTTTTGTTGTTGGATGTTACTGGGACCCGGTGTAAATAATCTCGTTTCATCACATGTACCACATGCGGTGGTAGAGGTTTTAATGTTTTCAATGTCATTTCTGTGCAAAATATGCTCATATTTTTCTTTTTCTTTTTTTAACCTCAAAGCAGTGAGCAGACAGACGAACAGCGTCATTACATCATCACGTTGCAGTGTCGTTACACCATCACGTAGTCTGCAGTGTCAAGTAGGTATCAGAATACTGTATAAGTGACGTGCAATTGGTGAAAACTTAGAATTGTTTTGTAACTTTTTTATATTTTTACATGTTTTCAGCTAGTCCAAGAGGTGTACAACTTTAATCAGAGTCTAATCATCTTTATTGTCATTTGCACCGCATGTGGTACATGTGATGAAACAAGATTATGTACACAAGGTCCCAGTTACATCCAACAACAAAATGTGAGAGAAAAACAGCAATAACATGTAGGATATAACTAAGAAAAACATCAACTAGAAATACACTAAGCCCTAATATAATAGGAAAACATAATTACAAACAGCAGCACGGACATGAGTCTGTATGAGCAGATGGTCACAAATGAACACAGAAACAAAAAAACAGATCAGCATGTTGTGATGTTTTGCAGTAATTACTGTTTTCTAATTGTTTATTTATTCATGAGTCTAACAGCCTCAGGGTAGAAGCTGTTCCTCAGTCTAGTGGTTCTACATTTGATGCTCCTCAACCTCCTTCCTGAGGGGAGTGGGGCAAAGAGTTTGTGTGCTGGGTGAGTGGGGTCTTTCATGATACAGGTGGCTCTCTTCCTGCATCTGGAGGTGTAAATGTCTGTGATGGTGGGGAGACTGACTCCAACATCTTCTGTGCAGCCTTCACCACTCTCTGCAGAGCTTTTCTTTCTGCAGCTGTGCAGCCTCCATGCCACACGTTGATGCCGGAGCACAGGATGCTCTCAACGGCACACGTGTAGAAGGAGGTGAAGACAGACAACACCACCGCCCTGATCAAAAAAAGGTAATCAGAGACTCTACTTCCTCAGACGGCTGAGAAGAGCTGGTCTGGGAAGCTCAGTCCTCACCTCCTTCTACAGGTGTGCGATGGAGAGCATCCTGTGCTCACACGTTGATGCTGTAGCACAGGATGCTCTCCACTGCACACCTGTAGAAGGAGATGAGGACTGGGCTACTCAGACCAGCTCGTCTCAGCCGCCTGAGGTAGTAGAGTCTCTGATGAACTTTGTTGATCAGGCTGGTTGTGTTGTTGGTCCAGCTGAGGCTATAATTCAAGTGCACACCCAAGTACTTGTAGCTGGAGACCAGTGGTGGAGAAAGTACTCAAACACTGTTTATAAGTAAAAGTACAAATAAACAGACAAAAATGTACTCTAGTAAAAGTAGATGTACCATTATATTGTGTTTACTTAAGTAAAAGTAAATAAGTACTTGCTTTTAAAAATGCTTAAAGTATTAAAGTAAAAGTACTTGCTGAATGTATTGCCTAATGCAATGGTCTACAGTATCATTAAGTGTGTGTACTGTACGCATATTTTCTGTAATACATTAATAGTGTTTTTCCATTTTAAAGAACAATGCTGCAGATAACACATGTTTTTATTGTGTTTACTCTGTGACACAGTTCACACTTGGACTTGTGATTCTGTGTGTCAGAATTTCAGGGATGACATGCAGAGTTAAATGTCATTAAGCAAAATAAGAGAGGAATTATTTTACCTTTGAAAGTTTTTATTTAACACAAAGCAGAACCAATGTGTCATTTTAACTGCAGTAAACATGTTTAAATTAAAGTTATCTGTCTGAAAAAAAGGAGCATTATGCCAGGTTTCCACCAAACGCTTTTCGCGCCTCCGAAGCAGCCACTTTACATTGAAAGTCTATGTGGCCGGGCATGTTGGATGCGGCGCATCTACAGCAGTTCAAGCAGCGCGGCAGTGAGTGGCAGCTTTTTTCCGCTCCCACGTCACCTCCGAGCAGCGACTGTCGAAGCTCGATTTGTCCTGCTTCTGCTGCTCGCAGCTTAGCAGCAACCAATCGGGATAGACTCTGCCATGTGATCACGCAACAACGACAGGACTTTTTTTTGGACTTTTCAAACTTACCCATCGAGCCTCCATGAAGAAAACAGCCTCCGGTAAGAAACTTGGCATTTTTACAGTTGCCGCTGTCCGCTCGAGCGTACGGTCACCCCAAACATAAAAAAATGTTTTAATCTCAACAAAGACTTTAGGAGCTGCAGTTTGGCTCATAAAAAATCCACTCAAGTAGTAACGAGGCTCATGTACAGCTGATTTTTTATCTGCCCGGTGTAGAAGAAACAAACGGAAAAGGAGCCAGCCGCTGCTCCCACTGCGTGTCTGCAGACATGTTCGATGAGAACAGACATCTGTTGACAAGCAGCCAACACAGTGCGGTAGGAGATTTTTTGCAGCGCGAAAAGCGTCTGGTGGAAACCCGGCATTAGACCTGACAAAGGAACAGACACTGATCATTTCACCTCCAGTTTGTCATCAACTCTAGTTAAAATATTGTCCAGTCAACCATGGATCAAAAGTGAACAATATTTTAAATTCCTGACACCATTTTCAAAACTTGGATCTGAGTGTCGAGACATTTCTTGTCTCCTAACATCCCATGAACTGATACATTTTAATATTGATACAAGAATTTATTGTTCAAGTTCAGAAGAAGTTGGTTTTCACAGTTTTTTGAGTCCAGTCTGGTTTTTTAGGGAGATGTCCTGCTGTACTGAACAGTCTTTCAATAATCTTTCAATAATCTTTCAATAAGGCCATGGGTGGTGTGTATCTTCTGGCTGAATCTTTGTGGTGGAATCCATTTTGAGTGTGTTAGTGGTGCTGTGGGTGCTCCCAGTTCAGTGACGTTTATACTAGAATATACGTCATTAGTCCAGTTCTTCTTGAAGGCAGGTCTAATGTTACCTGTCCACTTTGCAGTGATTCAATGGACCAACTCCTCTCTCGACATCAGTTACTTTCAAACTAACGACAAATCCAACAACTTCAACATGAAAGTAACTTGTAACTCAACACATTATCGAAATGTAGTGTAGTAGAAAGTACAGATACTTCATGTAAAATGTAGTGTAGTAAAAGTAAAAGTACCCACATTTAATTCTACTTAAGTAAATTACAGATGCATGAAAAATGTACTTAGGTACAGTAACAAAGTATTTGTACTTAGTTACATCCCACCACTGCTGGAGACTACTTCCACAGCAGATTCACTTATGTTCAGTGGGGTGTGGGTAGGTGTGTTTGTTCCATCTGAAGTCCACAATCATCTCCTTCCTCTTCTTCACATTGATGTGAAGGTTATTGTCCTTGCACCAGCTCTCCAGATGCTCCACCTCTTGCCTGTAGCTGGACTCATCATTGTTTGTGATGCATCCCACCACAGCTGTAAAATATAGAAACACAGACATACTTCATAAGTGTACATACATAACACAAAATATGTGACAAATCAGTCCAGGAAATAATACACAACAAACGTCACACTAAGTTTCCCAGTCTACATTGGCTTAGCTGTAACCTAAATTTCAACATTTGTTTGCCCTGAAAATGAAGGCAGTAATTCTGACATTCTTTTCATAAATTGCATTTTTTTACGACAGTGAAACATGCAAAGGCAAAAAAGACAGAGCCCAAAGGAAGATGCAAACAATCAATGTGCAAATTCAAAAGGACAAAGAGGGCCTTGTCATCAAATTTATCAGTGAACTTAAAGGTATGTGGAGCTTTATTAGTGTTAACAAAAAATACAATTGTTTCTATAATTTATTTTTATATAACTAGGTCGTGGAATCTTTGCAAAAAAATCCTTTGCAAAAGATGACTTTCTTTTGGAATATCGAGGTGAACTGATCACCAAGGAGAAATGTGAGAGGAAGCAACAGGTTTACGATGAATCACAGAAAGTGTTTTTGTTTGAATTCTACTTCGATGGAAAAATATTGTGGTAAGTATGTAAGAATAACCAATCATTGTGTCTGACGTGACTTATAAAAGGCTATTAATTGTAAGGTAATTTATAGTGCTGGCAAGAGTTTAAAAAAAAAATTATACGCATTATGCATTTGTAGTGTTGATGCAGCAAACGAGGACGGGTCGTTTGGAAGGCTTGTAAATGATGACCATATAAACCCAAACGCAAAGATGAAGTACATAATTGTAAACAAAAAGCCCCATCTATGTTTGTTTGCAACTAAAACCATCAATGAAGGAGTTGAGATCACCTATAATTATGGCGACTCAGATTGGCCATGGAGATGCAAGGTGATTTAAATTTTACTTTTTGAATGTAATCATGCTTAAAAATAGTTTTTTAATCATACAGGTTTACAACATGTGTTTCACCACAATATATTTTTAATTCTTTCCTACTATGTGATCAAAATCTCAACAGAAATTACATGGAATGTCTTCTGATGGGCAAGATTTTGAGGCACCACCTCCAACAGAGGTTTCAGGTGCTAACAAAATATTCTGTAAGAGCAAAATAAAGGTATGTGCAAGTGCATCGAGGAAGGATAGTTGACACTGAAAAAGTACTCCTTTAATGAATGTCATTTTTCTATTTTTACTATTTACAGAATAGCCATAAATATGATAAACCAAACAATCATGTAATGTCTTAGTTTGCATAGGACAGCAACTATCATCAAAATGTAGAATTTCCTCTAAAGATAAGTATAAATGATCTGTTACAGATGACATGTGAACACGTCCAACGTCATGAGATTGCAGGTAGCCAGAAGACCGATCAACTTCCTTTAAACACGAACATCAAGGTACATTTTAGTTCTTGTGTTCCTAAACAGAATTACTTGCTACGTGTGGTTTCATCAACCTTAATGTTCAATTGTGTGTGTATGGGAGTGTATTGTGTATATACATGTAATAGGCATGTAAATATAACATGTTCAACTGAAATTGTTTGTGTATGTGACTGTTTTGTGGTTTTTAAGGACTGTGTTTTGTCAGGACAGTAATGAGCTGTAATCTGATTTTCTGATTATAGCGTATGGCTGTCCTAACAAACCACTGTCCATTAAAACCACAAAACAGTCACACACACAAACACACACAATTTTAGTAGAACATGTTATATTTACATGTATATGTCTATCTGTACAGTATATGTATATGCATATATATACATGTATATGCATATGTACATATATGCATATTCATGTATATATACATATATGCATTTACATTTTTATATGCATTTGCATTTACATGTATATATGCACTTACATATTCATGTATATATGCACTTACATATACATGTATATAGGCACTTACATATACATGTAAATAGGCACTTACATATACGTGTAATAGGCATGTAAATATAACATGTTCAACTGAAATTGTGTGTGTTTGTGTGTGTGACTGTTTTGTGGTTTCTAAGGACAGTGTTTTGTCAGGACAGTAATGAGCTGTTATCTGATGTCTGATTATAGCGTATTGCTGTCC
>JBBPBX010068442.1:0-12033 GCA_038048925.1 Garcialebias charrua
AAAGATGGAGGACATTTGCAAACTGCGGTATCCCACAAACCCACCCACACAGACCAGTACTTGTGGTTTGACTCCCATCACCCTCTGGAGAGTATCAGAGTCTTATTCCCGTAACATACATGGAGAAACTGAAAACGTCAGCTTTCCAAGGCCAGAGCCAGATTTAGATTTCAACAATGTTTTGAGTCAGGCTGAGCTCTTTAATTTCCGCATCTGCCATTAATAGTCTTGCCAGTATATCTCATGGCGACTCCAAAGAGCCGAATTGTGATTAATTAAGTTGGGCTTACAACTTCACCAAGATCTCTTCCTTCCAACTCTCCATGAACACTGTCACAAAGTTTGACCGTCCTGCCTGCTCAGCTCTGATACAGGTCCAGAGATAGACTGTATTTCGCACACAGACTGAGTGTTGCCACGCCCGGCACACACATTCCAGACAGCTTAAAACAGCTGCTGACATTTTTGAATTTGTCAACAATCCAGATTTTCACCAACTACAAAAAGCAGAATCCAGTTATCATCAATCCAATTGTGTTTCCGAGGCAAGAGGGCTCTCCTTCACCCGGTCTTCTTGAGAAAATATGATCAGTTGTGTTGAGAGACAAGCTGAACAAATTCATAGTTTACAATTTGGAAGCTATGCAAAAGGGGCTCTGAAAACAGGTTCACAAAAACAAAGCAAAGCAGGGACGGAGAGAACATATAAAACTCCACCCAGAAAGTCCCCCGGCCGGAATTTGCTCCGACGACTTTCTCTCTGTGAAGCAACAGCTCTACCAGCTGATCCACTCATGCAAAATTACTAGCACTAAATTTGTTAAAATTCTACTCTACCATCTTCAGGGATAAAGTGACAACTTTCCAACAATGGCTCTGGGATCTTGTCCAAAATAATATAACTATTTTATTTTTGCAAAACAGCGTTTTTTTAATCTGCATTTGCACCTGGATTCCACAAACAACGTATAATAGTCAGAAACCTATATAACCTATAATAACCTATAATAGTCAGTGTGCGCTCTCAGGACATGATCACCTGCAGTGTTCCGTCAGTGAGGACTGAACTTGGAAAAAGGGCTTTCTCCTACTCTGCTCCTGCTTCCTGGAATATCTTACAAAAAGATTTGAAGCTCTCGGCCCTGACCTCTCTAAATGGTTTTAAGAATCTTTTGGAATCCTGGCAAAAACCATTGCAGATATGTTCTTGTTTTTGATTTTGTACATCTACCTTGTGGTGTTTTGCTAGTTTTGATACTTTGCATTTCACTTTCTATTTCTCTCCTATGTTTTTTTTCTCTGTTGTTTGTTGTTTAAGGAAATTCTACCATTGCTGTTCATCATTCTTTAGTTTGTAGCAGGTCGCTTTTGTAAATGAGCCCTCGAGGCTCAATGAGATTTACCTGACTAAATAAAGGTTGAATGAAAAAAAAAAAAAAAATTCAAAAGTATAAACTCTATCACATGTTGCAGATTTTTTGGTCCGTCTACGATTCCAACCCTCACCTGGTCATGAAACATGGCTCATAATAAAAGAATGAGATCCTGGCTTCCATCTATTCAAACACAAATCACTGATGGGCAGGTGAAACCATTGCAGTTGCCACTATCCACCTCTTTCGCAAACAGCTCATGGAGGCCGCCATGACAGTCCGGTGCCGCCCCCTCCCGGGAGTAAACTTCCGGCGGAAGTCCTGTAGTGTGTGGTTTGCTGTGAAAAACAAGCCGGGACACCAGTTTATTTTCTCTCGTTTTTTAAATTTTTGGGTTGTTTCTTGCTGGGTTAGAGGGTGTTACAGCCAGGTATACGTTTGAGCAACGCGCTGTTGTAAACGTGAAGGATCTACGTCCATCGGAGGAGCTGACAGCTGCTCCTTCCTCTGTCTGTGTCTGGCTCTGAGCTGCTGTCGAAGACGTCGCGCTCCGATCAACTTTAGTTCGGTAAACAAAATATTCTATATAAATCATTTTGTGAAACCATGTCAGAACAATATCGGAGTATAACCGTCTGTTTAGTAGCTGTTTTTTTTTTTTTTTTTTCATGATTTAGCGTCTGTACTGCTGTGATAATGCTGTGGTTAGCTTAGCATGTAGCTACTTTAAAGGCTAACTTCCAGACGGTAACACTCACAACAAAGTGCTGGTTCTTGAGCCTGGACTTTTTTGGGGGCTGTGTTATTTTAGTTAAACTGTTATTTAGCTGGTTATATGATTGAGACAGTTTACACATCTTTTTTCAAAGACAGACCGTGTCAACAATGACTAGGCCTCAAAACCTGACCCGTCATTAAACCAGAGTTATTAAAGCACATTTAAAATAATGATGTAAATTAAAGAGGAGAAAAGTGCACATGAAGCTACATTTGTACTAAAATGTGAGTAAATAAAGAATTTACTTAACAAATCTGTCATTAAATAATATAACTGTGTGTTGCACACGTGTTTATACAGTATTATTTATATTTATTTATATTATTTAATGACAGATCTGTTAAGTAAATGCTTTATTTACTCAGTGTGTACTAATACTGTACTGTACACACTGTCTATGACAAGACAAGTTTTCTTTTTCTACTTTACAGAAGACTGAAGCCACGAGATCCATCCAGAGATAAGATCCTACATTAAGTAAATGCTTTATTTACTCATTTTAGTACAAATACTGTACTACTACTGTACACACTGTCTATGACAAGACAAGTTTTGTTTTTCTACTTTACAGAACATTGAAGCCACGAGATCCATCCAGAGATAAGTTTGTACACCTGGGTCCAGTCTCAGATCTACACCTTGGATTCCTGTGGAGTTGGCTGAAATCGGACAGTTCCACATGAAGAGAAATCTGTTCAGTTTGCTGGTCTCCATCATTGCTTGTTGAATTGGTTTTGATCTTTATTCTGTGCCAATTCATTTTCATTAAGACAACACCACCCACAGTTGTCATATTGTACACTATTCAGTCAACTGTTTTAAATGTATAATTATAGCTTTTATTCTGAACTTTGTCAGTCTCCTGGGTGATGAAAACTTATAAGCAAAATGAATGTTTTTATGCTTTGCACATGGGAATAAAAACACTGGCCTAAGAACAATCAAGACCTTTAGTTTTTATTTATGTGTATTACAATGAGTAGTATGGGTGACATCACAATGAAACTACTTCACATTATTAGACATTGAACAGTATATTTTAATTATTGAAATAACAACAAAAAGAACAAATGTAAATGAACAGCAGATTTATTTATAGAAGATTTTAACTCGTTTGTTGCTGTGTAAGACTGCACAAAACTTCTGGTCCAAGTCGAGTTTCCATCCATCTACTGGGAGTCTGCTGGTGATTGAAGATTCTACGACCTGAGAGAGGACCTTAACACAGAAATTTTTAGATATGGAGTAAATAATTTCTATGTTTCTCTTTTGTATATAATATATATACTCTATATGGGGAGCCGTTTTAGACCATGAATTTTTTTGTTGAAAAGCTTATGTAATAGTGTACGTATGAAATCAACTAAATGACTTCTTTTTTTGTTTTATTCAACCACAATGTAACAGGTTCTTTAAATAGCAACACATGGTTTTCTCAAAACAAAAATGTACATATTTCATATTATCTTGTCTTTGAATATTGCAGAAAATATATAACTACTTTATCATCAACTTGTTAATTAAACAGCATGTGTTTCAACTTTGTACATTTCACTTGTGACATTTTCAACAAATTTTATATTAAATGTCTGCTTTCATTCACAGCACAGACTTGAACTCTGACTATATTAATGTCTGGCTGTGTTCTAAATATTCTGATATCAGATAAGTCATGTACCTTCCACAGTGTCCAGTCAGCCTGTCCGTGAGCAGTGAGATAAGACGTTAACTGTGCCTCACATGTCACCTGTCACTACTCACGGACTGAGCAGTGACAGCTGAGGCACAGTTAACGTCTTATCTTCGCAGCTTTTTAAAACATCCTTGGAACGTATCCACCTTTGATGTGCTGCCATTTACGTCAGGTAAAGGTAACTTATGTGTAAATAAATAAATAAATCGCTAGCAAAGACGTTACCCCACAAACGTAAACAAGAGCGCGGGACCGCGGGCGGAAGTACACTCCCGGCTTCCGCTATGAATTATGGGTAGTCGCGCGAAATCGAAAATAAGGTGGATAGGTCACAAAGTTACAAAATTGGCCCACTCCAGAGGGTCACCTCCACTGTACGGAAACCTTGGACACCCCCTTCACAGAAGAAAACTGTTGCTCTGACGGTTTCAGAACATCCTGGCAGGTTCATCCCATTCAGGTCATCACAGGTTTGAACTCTTGTTCTCTTGGAGGAAACGTGGTCCTAAAATCAAGAACAGAAAGACACTTGGTTCTGTCTACTCGTCTGGATCGCCTTATAGAGTCATAACTTTTCCTTCTCTGGGTTCTGTTTTTATCTTCTTTCTGTCTTCATGTTTCTATTTTTCAGGACGAGTGTTTGGGAGGTGTTTTTTACTCAACAGCTCCTACCTGAGTGGATCTGTGTGTGTTGTGTCTCTTGTGTTGTCTGTCCTCAGTGTTTGTCCCTCATCACCTCCTGTCTCTGCCACCTGTTGACCTGCCCAGGTGTTTATCCCTCGTTAGTGTGTCTACGTATTCTTGTTCCCCCGCTCGTGGATCATCCCGTGTGGCGTCATGTTCTGTTCTCCCTCTGTGTCTCCTGAGTTAAGAAGTACCGTATTTCCGCTCTATAAGTCTCACCTCTCTATAAGTCGCATTGTCCAATTATTGACAATAAATTGGAAAATTCCATAAACATGTCGCACCTCTCTATAAGTCGCATCTATTATGCATCACCACTGACGCGTTGCGTATGTTACGTGTCACCGCTGACAACCCGGAATGTGGGCCGGTGGTTTGCCCTGCTGCAAATGGCTGCCACACGAAAGGACTTTAACAAGATTAACATGGTAAAAAAAAAAAATGTTTGCTGAAAATTATAGCAAAGATGTGTCTTAGCTGAACTTTTCCTTAATAAATGCACATAATTGTCAAATCAGCTGGATTTAAAATGTAGTTTTGCTAGGTGCACCCGCACAGGTGGGACTGCATATTTTCTTTAAAATTTAGCAATATAAACACTTAAAAATATATATTTGTTAGCTGACATTATAGCAATCTTCTGAGCTTAACCGTTCCTTAATAAATTCACGTAATTGTCAAATCTGCTGGATTTAAATTGTTTCGCTTTGACGTCTTCCAAACCGTCGCATGCGCTGCGAAAATAAATTATGAATAAATCAAAAATTTTCTTAAATGTCTCATACAGGTAACTGTTTGTAAATGTCCATCTAGTGATTACTTTCTGTAAGTTTGATCAAAATCTGTCCAGTAGTTCATGACTTATTTAGATAAAAAGTACCCGTTTACAGTAAATACAGAGCTATAAGCTAACACATCAACAAAGCTAAAACACTGAATTTTAGCTCAAATGTCTCTTAAAGCTAACAGTTTGTAAATGTCCATCTAGTGATTACTTTCTGTAAGTTTGATCAAAATCTGTCCCATAGTTCATGAGTTATTTAGATAAATAGTACCCGTTGCTAACAAACACTGAGCTAACAGTAATTCATACCTCCAGAGCAGGAGTCCGGGCAGCGACAGAGTGAGTCCGACCAAAGGAGGCTGCCATCGGACACATGAGGTGGGAACGGTCGGTGTACCCTAGCGGACTAAAGTGGTACTGCACCATTTTGCCAAAATGAAAAACGGTCATATCTGAGCCAAAAATTGGTCTAAAAATGTGGGGAAAAACCATAAACATGTCGCACTGCGCAATAAGTCGGAGGGCATGCAAATTAGGCAAAAAGGTGCGACTTATAGAGAGGAAAATACAGTATAAGTTTTGCTACCATGTCAGCGTTTGTTTTTGTTATTTAAAATAAATCATTTATACTTCCAGCTTCCCGAGTTGTGTTTGCACCTGGGCCCAACTGCACCGCAGAACATGATACTACTCAGCCAATGTCAATCTGCAGCCGATGGCTGTGGGGCTATTGAAGGCTGCGCAGTACTTTTTGTTGCATTAACTTAATAGTATGGTACAAAGTGAGTAGAAAATGAGAAGCAAGTAATATGAAATACAGACTGAAGAGAGAATGGCAGAAAAGGTGGGATGGAGAAGGCAACGAACATGGTTTCAAGGGATTGAAAGGGCAGTGAAAAGTGAGAGCAAACCAGGAGCCTCTAGTAAATATAAATGATAAAATCCTTGTTTTTCTAATTAAATATCTGATGCAAACTGCACTGGTCCGGTTTTTTTTCTCTCTAAATGCATGCATACTGACTTCTTTAAATGTGGTCAAACTGTGCCAGTACAAAGAGGTCCTGCGTGATTGGCAGGTGTAAATATATCTCTGCAGGGGTTTTGTGCAAAATCAGAAACCACAAAAAAGCCGTAAACCAGCGCTATGGTCTACATTTTTTGTAGTGGGTATACTGTGCTTGGAAACCAAAGTACACTGGTTAGTACCATTCAATGTAATTGTTAATTTGTTTTGATTTTTAAGCATACTGAACGTTTCAAAATGCCTGATGCTTTAAATTGAATAAATATACACCAAACTTTGTACAACAGTTGGCTTTGTATTAAAAACATGTTATAGCATTTATGTACACAGTATCAAAGCAAAACATGTTCAAGTATTAAGTAGTAAGTACAGAAGCATTAATTATACAAAAAAAAAAAGATTGAACCAACTCAACGTATCCGTAAAATGTTCCAAATGTGTTGACAATGACATAAGATCATGTCATGTATCATTGCCAATGATACATGACATGGTATGGGCAGTCGGCCAATAGAAGGCGCTAGGGCGCCGCCCCACTGGAATTTCTGGACCATTTTACATTGAAGACTTAATTTTTTTTAACAAAAATGAAATAATAAGATAAAAATATTTTGAAATGCATGCATATATGTTTTTAGTTGTGTAGGATAAATATTTTATGAGTAATGATGAGTTATATTGTTTGTTTCAAAAACTTTTTCTGATTGGTGACATATTTATTTCCTGTTTTGGGGGCGCTGGAATCCTATCCATAGACTCTCCTTATAAATGGCGCATGCGCAGTTATTCCACGACGTTACAAAACAATGGGAAGATGCTGGGTGCAGTTTTCACCGCCCTGAACAGTCCGACGTGAGCTCTACCTACTGATCGCGTGTTTCCGGACGTTTATTTATTTATTAAAAAATAATAATTTTCTGGAAAATGAGCCGTGCTGTCAGTGACTCAAGCAGGCTTGCTCAGGTAAGTATTAAATCATTGAAAGCCCTTTATTTAATGTCTATTTGCATTTCTGACTGATATGCCTCTCAAATTTTAGATGGCCGTTTGTGATAAAAGCCTTCAGCTGACTGTTTATTCTAAAAGTGGCAACTGGTAAGTTTGCTTTTTTCTTTGTTTGTTTGTGGAGTTAGGTTGCCAGCGCAGGTTATTGTACAGTATTGGACTCTGATGGCTACATTTATTTTAATTTGCTTATAAAAATGATCAATAATTTTATATTCTAAATGTCACTGGTGGTGTTTTACTATTTCTTAAAACTGTATTGATCTGGAGAATGAAAACAAAGCCTCTTGCAAGTAGAAATGCAGAAATGTTTTAATCTCACTTATATTCCTTTCTATAATTTATATATAATTTATTTATTTATATATATTTTTGTTTGTTCTTTGTTGTTTTAGTGAGTCAAAGTGGTTCTTCTCATCCTGATAATTTAACTGTTCTGTTGACCTTGTATTAATCTGCATTTGATTAAAAAAAAACATATTTGAACATGGGATTTTTTTTTTTCATTTTGGAGAAATAGCCCCCCCGGTGGACATTTTAGGAACCGCCACTGTGACCAGGGCTTGTGTTATTGGGCACTTTTAAGTGAGTACAGGGGCGGATCTACTGGGGTGGCATGGGGTGGCAGTTGCCACCCTAACAGAGAGCCTTGCCTCCCTGTTTGCCACCCCAGCTGGACATTATGAACGCGAAACTCTTTTTTCCGACAACATTGAATGCAGCACAATGTACCGGTAGTGATGTGTTCCACACTCCTTACCAGTTGGTGGCGGTAATGCACACCTATAGATTTTTGCCAACCTCCATTAAACTCATCAAGAAGAAGAAGCATTGTTTACAACTGAGTTCTGACTGAGTGGCAGCGGGAAGTGAGAAATGAAATGAAAAGAAGACTGAACACAGCAGTACGAGAGGAAACAGGTAAAAAAGTATTAAATATGTTCCTTTTTGAAAAGTAGTTGCAGTAGTAGGCAGTGCAAGGGGAGAGCGGTTGTCTCATGTAAAGACGCCAAGTCAAAGTCGAGTACCGTCTGGCTTTACTATTTCCAACAAGGCGGCTAGCTTAACCACAGTATTCAGAACCAGTCACGGCTGCAGTATTGCTCAGAGTAGGTCTGGCAAAAATAAGCAAAAATGTTACGTCAATAGACATATGCCAACTTTTTGTTCTAACTCCAAATTGTTTTTGAAAAATTCAAGAGGTGTTGCATTCTAAATCAGCCCTGTTTTTGTTGTTGTTGTTGAAGAGAGGCCAGATGACACACACAGCCAGGGTCCACTGCACCAAGCCAAGATGAAGGTCCCCCTCCAAAAAGAAAGTCAGCACTGGTTCATCTTTTAGGAAAGACATTTCACCACGTGAGCGTGCCCACTACAGGTAGTCCCCGACTTACGAGCGCTCTTACATACGAGGTTCCGGACTTACGAGCTGGCGACTTTTTGGAAAAAACGCAAAAAATACCGAGTTTTTCTTTGTTTTTTCACCACAGTTCATTAGCTAAACATGTGGACACACGTTTCCGATCATTTTTATGCACTCATAAGCAGTTTTTCGATGAAAAACGAGTGTTTGTAGTCGCGCTAGCAAAACCGTTCCAACTTACGAGCGAAAATCCGGACTTACGAGAACATGTGCTTCGTGTTCCGACGTACGAATTTCCGGTTTACGAGCAACTCATAAGTACGGAACTCGCTCGTAAGTCGGGGACTACCTGTAAATCCATCAAAACCACAGCTAAAGAAGAGCTGGAGAAGTACCTGGAAGTCCCTCCACTGACTCTCTCAGCAGACCCTCTCCAGTGGTGGAGATTTCATGAGGGAGTTTCCTCTACTGTCTAAAATAGCTAAACGCTGCCTGTGCATCCCTGGCACAGTGTTCTCTACATCAGGAGATATTGTGACTGCACAGCGCAGCACTCTTAGTCCTGACCATGTTGATCAGCTCATTTTTTTGCAAAAGAATCTAGTCATTACTGATTAAAAAGAGTTCTATATCATACCATTTAGATGGTTTACAAATTACAGTTCTGAAGTGTTTTTATACAGACATGCACAAGTTTTGAGATTTTGTTTCAAAGTACCAAATGCAACATGATTGAGACTGAAGCCTGTACATTTCACATTTAGTTTGTTTTGAAAATGTAGCAAATGTTAGCAATATGGTTAAAAAAAACAACAACTGTGAAATCTGTATTTTATTTTGAGGTAAATGTTTGACTCTGTTTACTTCTGTATTCTGTGATGAACCTGAGACCTGTCCAGAGTGTCCCCCGCTTCTTGAACAGTTACTGCTAGATATAGGCACCTGCGATTCAATAAGGAAAAAGCGGGTAAAGATAAAGATAATCAATGATGGATGGATGGATTTTGTTTAAAAGATTTACCAAATATATTTAATAAATCTTTAAAGGGATTGTGACATGATTTTTTTACTATTCATAAAATTGCTCAAAATATATATATTTTATCATTTAAATATGTTTGTTTTTGCAAACAAAATGATAAATCACTTTAATTTTGCTTTAAAAGTGATTTTGAACTTCAAGCCGTGTTTAATCATGGGAAATCCGATTACACTCGAACGCACCATATGTGATGTCACACTGGGCAGAGGGCTGTGGTGTCTTTAATAGCGGACAATTTAAAACTGGACGAATTTATCAATCTATGTGAAGATTTGAGCTATTTGTCTTCATTTTGGGAAGCAGAAAATTGTTTGGGTGATGGAACAAGAAACAACAGGATCTAATTTAGGTCTGATGCTGTATCAGACTTCCTTCATGTCGAGCTGCTCATACCTGCGCACTGTGACAAGCCCAGAGCTCTGCCCAGTGTGACATCACAGATGGTGCGTTCGTGTGTAATGGGATTTCCCATGATTAAACACGGCTTGAAGTTCAAAATCACTTTTAAAGCAAAATTAAAGTGATTTATCATTTTGTTTGCAAAAACAAACATATTTAAATGATAAAATATATATATTTTGAGCAATTTTATGAATAGTAAAAAAATCATGTCACAATCCCTTTAAAACAAAATCCTTCCATACATATTTGAAGGGGTGAATGCAATATGTTTATGTTTATTAAATTTGTTCATTTTTTTTACAAAAGAAACAATACAAGACAATCTCATAAATGATAATGTACAAAATATAAAAAAATGAAAGGTAGCAGAAAGAAGAATAAATCTTATTATATCTGCCCCTTACTTCCAACAATCAGATTAAACAATAATAATCAACCGTGTAAACAATAATAATCTTCAACCAACTTTTTCCAACATTCAGATTAAACAATAATAATCTTCAACCAACAGTACAAAATGACTAACTCTTTCTTATTTTCTAACGAATACAATCCACATTTTCTAACTAATACAATACACATTACGTTATTTCATATATTTTTTAACACATTTGTTTTGATCATTTTCTTAAATGTAAACATTGACTTATGAATATGATTAAGACTGTGAAGTTTTTGCTTTTTTAGTTAAATGTTTATGCAATATAGTTTACTTTTGTATTTTGAATTATTTGTGATGGAATGGAGACATGTCCAGGGTGTCCCCTGCCTCTCGCACAGTGACTGCTAGATATAGGCACCAGTGACCTCCGGGACCCGATTAAAGCTGCTGCATTCTATTCATATACCCATCTGCTCACAATTCAGCCTGCTGTATTTATTTATACAGGTAGTCCCCAACTTACGAGCGAGTTCCGTACCTATGGGCCGTTCGTAAGTCGAAAATTCGTAAGTAGGATCACAATTTTTTTATTTATTATTTATAAATAAATACATGTACAGTACTGTACAGTCACCAAGCACTTAGACTATCCTAACACAGTTTTTAAAGATGAAGGAGTGAGTTGAATTGTCTCCCTTTCACATAAAGGGAGCTAGCTCCCTTTATGTGAATGGAGCCTGCAGGGAGGAGGGAGACAATTCAACTCACTCCTTCATCTTTAAAAACTGTGTTAGGATAGGCTAAGTGCTTGGTGACTGTACAGTACTGTACATTTATCTATTTATTAAAAATATACTATATATATATTTATTTTATTTTTATAAATAGATAAATGTACAGTACTGTACAGTCACCAAGCACTTAGCCTATCCTAACACAGTTAAGGAGTCAGTTGAATTGTCTCCCTCCTCCCCAGCAGGCTCCATTCACATAAAGGGAGCTACTTTCACTTTATGTGAAAGGGAGACAATTCAACTCACTCCTTCATCTTTAAAAACTGTGTTAGGATAGGCTAAGTGCTTGGTGACTGTACAGTACTGTACATGTACTGTATTCATTTATATTTTTTATTTTTTTATTTTTATTATTTTTATGAGATGCATATTCGTAAGTCCGGAACCTCGTATGTCGATGTGCTCGTAAGTCGGGGACTACCTGTACTGTGTTATTTGACATTATTAATGCTTGCTACAAGCATGCATTATTGTTTTAAATAAATGTTTTATTTGTTTACATTATAGTTTAATCTTTTCATGATTTCAATAGAAAATTGTTTCAGAATCAAAAATCGTTTCAGAATCGAAAATTGATTCTGAATCAAAAAAATCGATCCTAGGATGAAAATCGTTTTTGAATTGAAAAACGATTTTTTTTTTATCGCATTGGTGCATCAAAAATTAGAATTGATGTATGATATATTATATACTGTATATACTGTATATA
>JBBPBX010068443.1:0-14605 GCA_038048925.1 Garcialebias charrua
GGTATTTACTTCATAAAAAAACAGTCCTTGTGCCAAAAAAATGCACCCAGTGGTTTATTTACTCTAAGTAGATTTATTTGTCTGTGATTAAAAACGCTCCGTTTCACACTTCCTGCGGTTTGTGATGTCACAAACCGTAGCCAATCACCTCAAACCTGAGTCCAGCCCCTCACCTAGCAACCCCTGGTGATGCTCCACCCACTTGAGTATAAAACATGTCACGGTTGCCTAGCGGTTTAGGAGCTGACCTGGCGGTCATTTATTTATTTATTTATTCATTTATTTAGCCCCCGGGGGGCTAGGGGTTTGCCCTGCTCCAGCCATGCAGCACATCTCGAGTAAAACCAGAATGTTTTATTACCTTGTTTGAATGAACTCTGTCTCGTTGAAACTGTGCACACACACTCTCGCGGTTTGGACTTGTTTCTTATATGATGAAGGACTGCTTTTGCACAACTGTCAGTTTGGTTGAGCGGTTACGACACTTAAGCGCCACGCAGGAGAGCGGAGTTCGCATCCTGTCAACGGCATCTTTTTTTTCCCCCCTTTTTTTTAAAGCCTTTTGTTTCGGAGAAATCGGGGTGAGACTAGATATATACATCGACATAATAATACTTTATAATTGTTATTTTTACGTTTTAGTTCAATTTTTAGTGTAATATCGCTCCCAACGCGCAGCCGGCAGAATGAATGAACACACACACAGTGTGTGACTCTCGCGGGGCGACAGTCTGTACCATCAAGCACCACTGATCGATATATTTTCAGATTAGCAACTTATTTATTTTAAGAATACCTTTCACTTCATCAAAATCTAATCAAAACTTCAGCGTTCTAAATGTAGGTGGTTGTGATTATTTCTTATACGATGAAAGACTGCTTTTTGCATAACTACCCTGGTTGGCCCAGAGGTAGTGAACCGGACTCGTAATCCGAAGGACACGGGTTCGCCTCCCGGTCGCGGCATCTCTTTTTTTTTTTTTTTAAGCCTTTTGTTTTGCAGACCGCCGGCGAAGACACCATTTGCGTGCGGGAGTTGTTGGGAGCTACTGACTTTTGAGGTCCGGGGGTCCGGTCAAAGGTTGCCTCATGCGGATAAATTAACTGGAGCGAGACATTCTGTGAACTTTGTGTGTGTGGACTGAAGCACGCTCCCAAAAGCGCCGCATGCAACGAGCGGAGCTAACACCGCCCGCTCGGAGGAGGAAAAGCTATTCGAGGCTAATGCTAAAAAAAGGAGCTGCAAATGGCGGCGCGCGCAGAGGGCTTTTGGTAAGTTATCTTAAGCTACTAGCACTAACAGTAAGTCAAATGAGTAATAAAAAAGAGCTAATTTTAAAATAACAACATATTAGAGATACTGGCTGTTACAGAGGGCGTAGTTAATGTAAATAGGTCTTTGTAGGGCGTGGCTTTCAGACCTCATTATTCATAAACCGGTCGTTTAGAACGGAAGTGAAATTTGGCAGAATTAGAAAGGGGATATTTTATTATCCAAGCATTATTTTGTGTATAAAATTGACTGAAAATGGTCTGGATAGCCCACAGATAAACCACAAAAATTTATATATCCTACATTTGGTCCCCTTTAACAAATAATTTATGCACCCTGTTAGCCAGAAAGGGTCAGTCTCATTTACTACCACACCAAATATTAAGTCAGTATCTGCTCAACTGACTGAATATTAGCCTTTTTTAATGTAATTTAGCGGCGGCAGAGGCGAATCCAGAGTCCTGAAATGATGACAGAATGTTTATTCAGCTGGGCTCCTCTGAAAAGTCCATGGGATTCCTCAGCAGAAGGGTTGGGAGAGTGAGAGCGTCAGGTTTACAAAACTTCTCAGGTGTGTTGAGATAAAACGGCCTGTCAAGGCCAGTCAGTGAGCCAAATTTCAGATGAACACGATTGTTTTGGGGACAGGCAGAACTTTAATGACATCTACCTTCAGTCTGTGTCGGTCCACTCGCTTCAGAAATGTCCAAATTAACCAATGGAACGTGCCTCAGAAAATCCCCGAGATCTAATCCATTCAGCCAAAAGTCTGGGTTCTCGAGACATGAACCAAGCCATCATGACCAGATCCAGATTTGCCCCCGACGTCTTCCTTGTGTGTTGATAGACCAGGAACCAGACAAATCTAAAAAGCAGGAACCAGTTGTCATGAATCCAATTAAATATGTGTCCTTAAGATCCACAGATGACAGCAGAGATAGACACGTCATCAAGTCTTCCAAGTCGATGAGATATCCAGCTGTGTGCATGTCAACAGGGACAAATCGGCTCGCCTACAGCCTGTCTTCTTTTTGAAGAAATGTTATCAGTTGTGTTGAGGGACCAACTGACCAAATTGAAGTCCATAGTTATGATTCGGAAGATTTTGTAGAAGAGAGGCTCTCAGACAGTTTCACAGACAAGACAAAGCAAAAGCAAAGTGGAGACCGAGAGGAGACGTCCGCCCTTGAGAAGAGCAAGTGTTGAAGTAATAATTCACAATGTCAAAAAAGAGACATGGCTGTCTTGTTCTTTCTGCTTTTGAGATTTGTAAATTTATCAGTCAGAGGAGAAAAAAAAGAGGATTACAGTCTGGACTTGAGGTAATTTCTCACTTATGACCTATTAGGAGCACCAGAGAGAACGTTTGGGCAAAAAAATGGGTGCAGCATTTCAATTGAATGGTAATTCAAAGTTAGATTTCAAATTTCAAGTCTAGCTCAATATACTGTTCTGTCTTTTTTGCGATTAAAGTTCATGCCTTTATTAGCCTACTACAAAATACTGTACTGTAATGAAACGACACAACAAGGGACCCAAACCTTTTGCTTGGTGTAGTCTGACCTCTTGTGGTTAAAATAATAATTGCACAACAAGGTGAACTAAAATTATTATTTTTAAATAATTAATTTATTCCACTTATAATCAACGAATGGTTTTATGTCTTCGGTGAAAAACTTTTTTTTCAACGCAGTCTTCAATTGCTCCTCTTTAGAATCACGAATTAAACCAATTTAAAGAAAAAACATGTTAGACTGGAAGAATCGATTGTGATTTACGGCCGAGTTCGACTAACACTGAATTGATTGCTTTTGTCTGGATTACTTCCACGCTCTGATTGGCTCACGTGTTCTGGCGCCAAAGAAACCGGAAAACGAAACGTAAACGCTTCTGAAGGGAAATAAAAAACGACTTATGTATTAATTGTTAGTTTTTGTTTTCACTCTTGCACACATGGACACACAGTCGTATTTTCCCGTACCACCGGGGGTGGGAATGGAGGAGAACTTTCTTTCTCTCGGTGATATTTTGCTCTCTCACGAGAGGCTTCCTGTCCGGACGGAGTGCGCCTTCCCCCGGCTTGGATTTCTGGAGAAGTCGAGCGACACGCATGACATCCCCGAGGTTTGTGCCTTTTAGGGCATTCAAATAAATTATGATCCCTTCAAGAACATAAATTAAAACAATATCTCCAAAGTTGCAGGCAAGTTGCTGTGTTAATTGGCTTAACGTCATGCCAAACTCCGTTGAGCATTTTGCTTTTTAAAAATTAACCGTCTGTTAATCAAACACTGGTTTGTCAGGTGAAATAATTTATATTCTACGGGAATAATCAACACTCACTAATATATTCGGCGCAACAGTTTGATATTTTGTGCTAACTTTGAATGGAAACAAAACTAATTGATGTTCAGGCTGTGTCATATTTAACAGAAAAGTTATGAAGTTATGAAACTAACTAAGTATACTTTAACAGGTGACCTGCTACTTTTGCAGATTAAAGTAACAAAAGTTCAGTTATTCTATACACAATATGTACACACATGTAGAAGTTTAACAATTAAAACCATATTATCTCTGATGCAAGAGATTATGTCAGGTTTGATTATTATTATTATTTTTTTACTGAATTTAAGAAGAAGATTCAGAAAACATCCTTAGTGTCAAACCCCTTGGGGAGGAGTAAAAGGTGTTCTGGGTTGGGGTGATTTCTGAGATTGATTTTTATAAATACAGTCAAAGCACAGTGTTAAATCTCCAATTTATGTTGTGGTCCAACGAGCCGTGTCATATTATAAACTGGGTTCTGGTCCAGGATGTTTTTAGAATTTGTAATGGAGACTGGTTTTGAATGTTTTTGTAGTTTGTTGAGAGTGTTTTGCCACCTGTGCAGTATCTCTCAAATCTATTTATAAATACAGTACATGTATGCTGAACTGAGTTTTTTCTCATTTTTTAAACCTTTGTAAATGTTAACCTGACTGCTGAAGTGAAGCCTATCTTCTTTTTTATTTTATTTCCACGAGCCTATTTCTGTCTAGTGACATAAATAAATTTAAAATAACAAAGCAACAAAGTTCATGCTCAATCATCCAGGTACCAAATCCAATAATTCTCAGTCGAGTCATCTGGACAGTTTCTTTTTTTAATTTTATAGAAACATTTCGCCCTCCATCCGGAGGGCTTCATCAGTCAGAGGAGTTCCAGTAAACCATTTCTCCACCAAGCAGTAAACTCCTTAAGTGGCCCAACCATGATTGAGCATGAACTTTGTTGCCTTGAACCACTTTGGCTGTGGCTGCCTGCCTGGGAGGAGTCGTCGAGGGACAGGACGGCCTCCAGAAACCATCTTATCTACAGCAAACTGGTTGGTCCACTTAAGGAGTTTACTACTTGGTGAGGAAACAGTTTACTGGATCTACTCAGGCTGATGAAGACCTCCGGATAGAGAGTGAAACTTTCCAGATGACCTGACTGAGAATTATTGGATTACATTTTAAAAAAATGTCTGAGTGCACAGAATAGTTGAATTTGACAGGTGTAATTAAAAACTAAGCAGAAACAGTATGTTATTTATATATATATATTTTTTTAAATACTTTATATTTTAACTTAACTTTAACATGCTTCCAAAATCCAGAAGATAAAGATTGTTTTAGTCATTTTGTTTTTTTTCTCTCTCTCTCTCAGGCTACAAAGATGGAGCTTCCTCTCTGGTTGTGCAAAGGTCTATATGAGAGGAAGAGGAAGGTGCTGTCTGTGGAGCTTCCCAAGGTGTACAGGGAGGGTTGGAGGACCGTCTTCACGGCTGACCCCAATGTGGTTGATCTGCATAAAATGGGGCCCTACTACTACGGTTTGGGGTCCCAGATGCTGCACTTCGACAGGCCAGAGAATCCAGACATTGCACAGGCACTGTTGCAGGTACACAACAGTTACACAAACTGAGAGTAGGTGAACTATGAGTCGCTTCTGACACGAGTCAATTCATAATTATGACCCACAGGGGGCAAGCACGATATAATAAATCTTTCAGTCAGACAGGTGTCCTTGTTACACACATTAAACATCAAACACAGTAATTTATTTTTATTATGACGGGAGCAGCGCGTCCCTGAAAATGAATTAAAGCGGCGTGTTTGACCTTTAGGAGGTGGAACAAACCTGCAGGAGAATAATAATAAATGTGTGCTCTCTTCTTAAAGAATAAACAGTCTCTATGAAATGTTTAACGTTTATTAATAAGCACAAACAGATCTTCCTTACAGGTAGGTGTAAACTGATCAGTCTCAGAGAGGCTGTTGTTCAACGCTAATGAACCACTTAACTCAGAATTAGCTAAAATAGGTATAATACTGAGCAATCAGACAGGCTTCCACTGCCAGTGAAGTAAAGTTTGAAGAGGATTTTAATTCATGCATCAGCGTCATGTTATGTGTGGTAATTAAAAATTTAATAGCCAATAAATTACTGATTGCAAATATTTAGCTGCAGATGTTCTTTGTAAAACTGCCTCTACACAGATTTGAAAACAGCCTGGGTCGTTCTGCATCTCACCACTAGAGAGCGAAGTGAACTCAGAAAACATGCTGGGGGTGGGGCTGGTGTGTGCTCCTGGCTGTTGCTAGGCAGATCGAGCTTAATATACAGGTGTGTCTCAAAATAATTAGAATCATGAATTTTTTTATTATTTTTTATTATTTTTTTTTGTCAATCACTGCAGAAAGTGAAACATATATTACCATATTACCATATACCACATACCGGTACAGTATATGGTATACCATATACAATACAATGGGGCGGCCGTGGCACAGTGCAGAGTATATGCAGGGTCTTGAAAGTTATTAAAAGTTGATAAATCAATTTTGGGAAAATTAAGGGTCTTGAAAAGTATTAAAAAGTCTTGAAAGCGATTTGATGTGGTATTATTTTTTTTGCTGTTATTCTAGCTTTAAATAATTTGACAGCAAAAAGTATGTATGACTAATATTTGTTTTCCTCACCGCGGAGGATTCGGAAACTGCTTCGCACAAATTTAGAGTGTCAGGTTACAACAGCCTTTACGGCTAGGCCTATCTTGTGCGCATGCACGGCTGCTTTATCTCCAAGTTGAGCTTGTGTGTTCGAGTAAGTTGCCGCGAGACCGTGAGAACAATGGGTAAATGCAAGTTTTCTGACTCCTGGTTGGAGATGCCTGATTTTCAAGAATGGCTGAGGCCTGTCGCCGAGAATAACCGTGTTTATTTCTTATTCGCCATTGTTCAACCAAGTTACTTTAAAATAGCTACGAGTCTTGTTGTAACCTAAGCTATATTTTCTTAAACCTAGTCGTGGTTCAGTTTCTTCTTTTGAACTTTTTTCTTTCCACTGTATCTCAGTTCTGTTGTAGGTTTGAGATTCACGGATTTAATTGAAAACAACAGCAGTTTTGTAAATCAAAGATTTGTTGCTTAATAAAACAAAGTGACGATAAGGTCTTGAATTTATTTTGGAAGGTCTTTAAAAAGTCTTGAAAAGGTATTGAAATTAACTTCATTATTCCTGCATATACCCTGCAGTGGTAATGGCAGTCGACCCCCGATCGGAAGGTTGGAGGTTCGAATCCCGCATCCGCCCACCATGTGTCGTTGTGTCCCTGGGCAAGACACTTAACCCCAAGTTGCTCCCGGTAGGTCTGGATGGCGCCTTGCAAGGCAGGCTACCACTACCGGTGTATGAATGTGTGAATGAATGGGTGGATGGTTGAGCGCTTTGGGGCTCCTCACAGGGGGCTGGAAAGCGCTATATAAATAAGCTCCATTTACCATAATATATTGATAGATGTTATAGATGTGTAGATGTATGTTATAGATAGATGATGGCTATAGATGTTTTGGGTAAATCTTCACTGAAATGTTTTCTAATCTCTATACAAAATAATATATACAACCATATACATGTATACAATATACCATATATATGGTAAATAATAATAGTATATGTTTCACTTTCTGCAATGATTGACAAAAAAAAACTTTTTCATGATAGAGTATTCTAATTCACTACAAAGAGCGAAATATTTCAAGACTTTATTTCTTGTAATTTTTATGATTATGGCTTACTAATAATGAAAAAAAAAAAAAAAATTCAGAGTCTCAGAAAGTTAGAATATTCCACAGCCAGCTTTTTGTACCTTTGACAGTGTGGGCCGTTGTCGAGTCCTGATAGAAAATGAATCAGCATCTCCATAAAGCTCGTCAGCAGAAGGAAGCGTGAAGGGCTCTGAAATGTCCTGCTAGATGCTGCGTGGACTGTGGACTTCAGAAAACACACTGGACCAACACCAGCAGGAAACTTCACTCTGGACTTCAAGCAACGTGTATTCTGGACCTCTCCTCTCTTCCTCCAGATACTGGGACCTTGATTTCTAAATGACATAAAATTGACTTTAATCGGAAAAGAGGACATTCTAGACCATTGAACAACAGTCAAGTTCTTCTCAGCAGGTAATAGACTGATGTTGTCTCTGGTTCAGGAGTGTCTGGACTGAAGGAACGCGACACCTGTAGCTCATGTCTGGAGTTAATCAGCTGATCAGGATGTGGCACCAGGAGTTTACAATATAGAACCTCTTCACAATATTCACATTTTCTGAAACAGATAGTTTTTTTAATTATCTGTAAGCCATAATCATTAAATTACAAAAAAAAAGGCTTGACATATTTCACTCTGTGTGTCATGAATCTATATACGTAATATGAGTTTCAATTTCTGAAATGATTGACACACAAATTGAACTTGTTCATGAAACAGTATTCTAAATTTTTGAGATGCACCTGTAAATAATATAGTTAATTGGCATTTTTCAAATAATTGTACTCATAATTTTGTATATTGACAGATTTCTTAAAATCCAGATTTGGTCTTAAAAGGCAGGTTTTGCGTTCAGTTAAATGTTTATAAAATATTCGTTCCAGAATCCATTTTATTGCATAAATTTAATGCCAATATGTTAAAATCTTCTTTCATGACCAAGGACCCTGCTGGACTCTTAATACTTTGATGTGACTTTCGATAGTTCTAAGATGGCATTATTTGTAGATTTCAAAATATATATATATATATTTTTTGTTATTTTTTTTTGTTTCAAGGGGTAAAACACGAAATAGTACTGAACATTAAATTTGAAAGTAAAATACCTTAAAATATGCTTATGCAGAAGACTTCAGATTCTCCCCCCATTTTCTGCTTAGTTCATGAACCCTGTTCTTTCTTCAGACATTCATCGGCCGGTTCAGACGAACCATGGACTCCTCCCAGAACGCCTACAACGAGGACACTTCTGCGCTGGTGGAGCGTCTGGACAGTCTGGAGAAAGTTCTGTTCCGGTCCGGTCAGAACGGACTGAACAACTTCCAAAGCTGGGAGCAGGGTCGGGCCTCGCAGCTCACCGCCTCCAGTCTGGTCCTCAACTACCGCAAGAGGAAGCTGACCGATGTTCAGACCTGAACTCATCGGCTTTATTACGTCAGAACTCGAGCAGGAACAGACTCTGATGAGCACCGTGATTTATTCTTAATATTTATTTCCAATCGGCAGCTCTATGGACATTTATCAGTAAAGATTTCACAGCTTTATAAAAACCAAGATTTGGGGGAGGTTTGCTGTTAAATTGTTAAAATTTGAGTTCAGATTTGCTCATTTCAAAATATTCAAGGTCAAAATGCCCACAGAACTGACCGACACACTAGTATTTAACAGTTTTACTCATTGATGCGTAGATAATAAAGGTATCCCTACCTGCAAAGAAACTACAGGAAAAATAACTGAAGCATCGTTGATCATTTGTAGATTTGTTACAGCTGCAGCAGTCTACGCATTAAGCAAGTTGTTACACAGAACAGAGATCTTTTTTTTTTTTTTTTATAGTCAGATGTTTTGGGTAAATCTTCACTGAAATGTTTTCTAATCTTCCGTGTGGAGAGGCAACATCTTGACTGAGCCTCTTCCAAACGACAGACATGCTTTCACCCTGACTAACCACGAGACAGACTTTTCTTTAGCTTAAAAGTACGGCAGAGCTGTTTAGAAACTACAAATAATCCATGTGTCAAGCCTGCCCTCAGGAAGGATAGATAATAGATTTTAAATTCTCCAAAGGGAAATTGTTCATAAAAAGGCACAAGTAAAAAAAAAAAAAGTATTTTTTTCCTTCCATCTAAAATTGGACTTGAAGATTAGTTCATTTTATTTGACCTCTGACCTTATTAAAAATGCATGTGCAGACCTGAAATTATATTCTACTTTATACATTTTTTAAAACAAAACTAATAAAATTTGCAAGAATATTACCGGTACTTGTAATAATAATAATAATAATAATAAATTCAATTTATACCGCACTTTTCATTAATAAAAATCTCAAAGTGCTACAACAATAAAACAAGTGATAAAATCAAATAAAATCAATAATGGTATCAACTAAGATTAAAGACAGAATCATGTGGAGGCAGAATAGGCCTGCTTAAAAAACAAGTGATAAAATCAAGTAAAATCAATAAGACTATCAACCAAGATCAAAGATAAAATCATGCGGAGGCAGAATAGGCTTGCTTAAAAAGAAAAGTCTTTAAACCGCTTTTAAAGTCAACCAGTGACTGTGGAGCTCTCAGGCAGTCAGGGAGGGAGTTCCATAGGCGGGGGGCAGCCACACAGAATGCCCGGTCTCCCATGGTCCTTAATTTGGTTCGTGGAATGTGAAGTAGATTACTGTTCTGTGATCGTAGAGACCGGGTGGATGAATATGGTGCAAGAATGTCCTTTAGATAGTCAGGTGAAGCTGAATTGTATTAACAATTCTTTATTTACATTTTAAATACCGTATTTTCCGGTCTATAAGTCGGACCTTTTTTCCTAATTTGCATGCCCTGCGACTAATAGAGAGGTGAGACTTGTTTATGGATTTTTTTCACATATTTTTAGACCAATTTTTGGCTCAGATATGACAGTTTTTCATTTTGGCAAAAAAAAAATGGTGCAGTACCACTTTTGTCCGCTAGGGGACACCGACCGTTCCCACCTCATGTGTTCGACGGCAGGCTCCTCTGGTCGTACTGACTGTCGCAGCCCGGCCTCCTGCTCTGGAGCTCTGACACTTCCAGAGAGTCCGACCGTTCCCACCTCATGTGTCCGAAGGCAGCCTCCTCTGGTCGGACTGACTGTCGCAGCCCGGCCTCCTGCTCTGGAGGTAACTACTGTTAGCTCAGTGTTTGTTAGCAACGTGTACTGTTTATCTTCGGTAAATAAGTCATGAACTACAGGACAGATTTTTTATCAAACTTACAGAAAGTAATCACAACATGGACATTTACAAACTGTTACCTGTATGAGACATTTGAGATAAAATTCAACGTTTTTGCTTCGTAAATGTGAGGCTGTTAGCTCGTTGTTTTTCTGGGTACTATTTATGTAAATAAGTCATGAACTACAGAACAGATTTTTATCAAACTTACAGAAAGTAATCACAACATGGACATTTACAAACTTACCTGTATGAGACATTTGAGATCAAATTTGATTTATTTATAATTTATTTTCGCAGTGCACGTGACGGTTTGGAAGACGTCAAAGCGAAACAATTTAAATCCAGCAGATTTGACCATTTCGTGAATTTATTAAGGAACGGTTAAGCTCAGGAACACTTGTGCTATAATGTCAGCTAAGAAATATATATTTTTAAGCGTTTATTTTGCTAAATTTTAAAGAAAATGCTGCGGTCCCACCCGGGCGGGTGCTCGTAGCGAAACTATTTTTTAAATCCAGCTGATTTGACAATTGCGTTCATTTATTAAGGAAAAGTTCAGCTAAGACACATCTTTGCTATAATTTTCAGCAAACAAATAATTGTTTTTACCGTGTTAATCTTGTAAAGTCCTTCCATGCGCGCGCGCTCCTGTGGCCGCCATTTTCAGCAGGGCAAATGACGCGCTGACGCGTCGCGTAGCGGTGACGCATAATAGATGCGACTTAAATAAAGGTGCAACATGTTATGGATTTTTCCAATTGCCAATAATTGCACAAAGCAACTTATCGAAAGGTGAGACTTATCAGGCGGAAATACGGTAACCAAGACAATTATCTGCTATCATCTATAAATTAAAAGACTTAACGTGCCGTGAAGGAACGCACATCGTCTGACTCCTTTCATGCATTTCATGAGTTTGACTAAAATTATTTAATGTTGAGAAATGATGAGTTCAATTCCATGTTGGTCAAATTTAGAAAACATCGTTATGCTCAATCTCATTAAATTAGGGGTCACGCTTAGAGATAGTGCTGTGGATGACTTCACAACCATATCAAATCTTTAGTTTACTGTAATTTCTGTCAAATTGACTTGTAGCAAAGCTACATTTGCTTGTATGAATTCGCTTTGGCAGCCATCTGGAATTGGATTGACTCCTAAAATTAATGATTGCTCTGAAAGTTTATAACACCACTGCACCATCTGTGCAGTGGTGCTTGACAGATTTTGAATGCTAAAGTTTTAAACAAAAATACTTTGCACAATTTGTAGTGCTTTGATTATGTGTTGGTTTGACACTCAGCTACTACCAAACCACATTTTAGCTCAATGTCTGTAAAATTGACAGATTTAGAGCAATTTTTTGTGTTTGCTAAAATTGGTTGACTGTATTGGGAATTTTAAATGTAAACCAAAGAAAGTGATACCTTTTTGAAGTCAGTAGTTTATAAGATATTTTGCTAAAACTAGAGACAAACAGACACAGGTAAAAAAAAAAAATCTTATTACAACCAAGAGCGTCTGCTCTTTGTGGACTTCACATCTGCCTTCAACACCATGATCCCCCAAACTCTGATAGACAAACTATCTACACTTGGACTAAGACTCTCCATCTGTAACTGGGTACTAGACTTCTTAACAGACAGACCACAGTCCGTGAAGATCCACAACTTCTCCTCCACCATAACCCTCAGCACTGGCTCTCTTCTGTTCACTCTGCTCACATATGATTGTACAGCCACACAACCAGGCTGTCATATTGTTAAGTTTGCAGATGATACAGTGGTGGTGGGATGCATCACAAACAATGATGAGTCCAGCTACAGACAGGAGGTGGAACATCTGGAGAGCTGGTGCAAAGAGAATAATCTTCACATGAATGTGAAGAAGACAAAGGAGATGATTGTGGACTTCAGAAGGAACAAACACACCCATGCCCCACTGAACATAGGTGGATCTGCGGTGGAGGTGGTCTCCAGCTACAAATACTTGGGTGTACACTTGAATGATAACCTCAGCTGGAGCAACAACACCACCAGCCTGATCAAGAAAGGTCATCAGAGACTCTACTTCCTCAGACGGCTGAGACGAGCTGGTCTGAGCAGCCCAGTTCTCACCTCCTTCTACAGGTGTGCAGTGGAGAGCGTCCTGTGCTCCAGCATCAACGTGTGGCATGGAGGCTGCACAGTTGCAGAGAGGAAAGCTCTACAGAGAGTGGTGAAGGCTGCACAGAAGTCTGTTGGAGTCAGTCTCCCCACCATCACAGACATTTACACCTCCAGATGCAGGAAAAGAGCCACCTGCATCATGAAAGACCTCACTCACCCAGCACACTCACTCTTTGCCCCACTCCCCTCAGGACGGAGGTTGAGGAGCATCAAATGTAGAACCACTAGACTGAGGAACAGCTTCTACCCTGAGGCTGTTAGACTCATGAATAAATAAATAATAAGAATAATCACTGCAAAATATCACATCATGCTGATGCTGATCTGTTTTCTTGTTGCTGTGTTCATCTGTGACCATCTGCTCATACAGACTCATGTTCGTGCTGCTGTTTATAATGATGTTTTTCTACTACATTAGGGCTTAGTGTATTACTAGTTGATGTTTCTCTTAGTTAATTCTAGATGTTATTACTGTTTTTCTCTTGCATTTGTTGTTGGATGTAACTGGGACCCCGTGTACATAATCTCGTTTTCATCACATGTACCACATGCGGTGCAAATGACAATAAAGACTCTCTGACTCTGACTCTGACAATCATGGCAGTATCTATAAAATTAGTTTTTTTTTTTTTTGTTTAATGATCAAATATTATCCAAGATATATGAAGGCAACATCTTCATCTTTGAGACAAAACAATTAGTTCATATTTTTTTCATCAATTTATCATGATTGTTAATACAAGGGGTTTTGCTAGTGTTAAAAACATTTGAATTAAACGTGATGAAACCAATAGAATCTCTGATTATTTGTAAATATTTTAACCAGGAAGCTAATCTCTGTAATGAAGGCAGTCGTGTGTGTCTACTGTGCAGATTGAGGTCATTTCTAAATGCCAACTGTTGTGGAGAATCAGTAACGACCACCTGCCAGGCACCAAATGCTGGGAAAATGTGTCATTGGGTTATACACACACACCACAGTGTTGGACTTCTTGAGAAAAAATATTTAATTCTGAATGCTTTTAAAAAACACCTTTAACGTCATCAGTATTGAAACGTCTTATTGATTCCCTATACAGTAAATGATGTTTTGTTTTTAATCTTAAACAGCAAATGAACTGACTTCAGATCTTTGAAAATAAATGATTGGACAATTAAAAAGTCCAGACAACAAAAAGACTTGCTGGTCGTCTGCTGCCAGCTAAAAGAGCTCAGATAAAGTTAAGTGATGTGATGCTTCATGAGATCCGTTTTAATGCTCATTGGCATTCAGTGTTTACGGCTGCTGGTTGGGAGCACAGCTGTAGCTGCTCGCTCTGGCTGTATTGTCGCTGAACCTGTGCTAATGTGAAAATGTCCAGCTGTGCTGCCGCTGAAACCACAGCTACAGCCACAGTCAGAATTATATTGGCGCTCCTTCTGAATGTAATGAGGCGCGTTTGTGACAAATACTTATAACTAGCAGCAAAATGAACCTGCGATGAAAAGTCACCTTTTCATATTCTACCAACGCTTCCAGCTTCTAACAAATTTGCATTTAACGCAGATAAGCAGCCCTGAGTGAGGGAGCAGCCCTGAAGCCTCCATCCTTGTAGAGCATTGCTGCACCCAGCTCATATTCATCTCTCCACATACTTTAAGGTTTCCAAGGTCAGATTCTGCTTTTCGTCACATTAATCCTCTGCCCTCTCTCCTTGTATGAGTCCTACTTATAAGTTATATCAGGAGGCACAGGTGGAACTAATTACTTTTAGCACTGCTTAGCCTAGTGCATTGTGGAATGGGTGGTGGCCGAGGGCGGGGACCCTGGCGGTCTGATCCTCGGCTACAGAAGCTGGCCATTGGGACATGGAATGTCACCTCTCTGGTGGGGAAGGA
>JBBPBX010068444.1:0-19125 GCA_038048925.1 Garcialebias charrua
CCGTTCGAGCGGTGCGTTCACGGACCTGCGGTCTTTTGAACTCTAGCGAGGAACGGACTTTTTAACGTTCTAAAACAGTCATAAATACCGCAAAACACCGCGGTTAAGCCAGTCTTCGACGATATTACGTGCATAGAACTCAAACAAAACAAATAAACTGTTAGAAATGTGTGCAAAAATGAATCTGACAACCAGAGTCTACAGAAACCAACGTTCTTGAACGCGACACACAATGGACCAATCACAGCGTTTTAAGCAGCCATCTTGTCTCTCGGTACCGATTAGCAGTATAGCTCGACCCAAGGTTCTAGACTCCTCTTTCACAAAATAAACGTATTTATTACACCGCAGAAAATACTGTCAATGAGCTAAAACACAACCACGCTAACTCTCACGCCCCCAGGGGAGGCAGCACTCTAACTGTGTACAACAACGGACTTTACGTCAAACGGAACCGGATCTCGGTCCAAAGCGAAGTGGGTTTTTCCCGAACCTCGGCTAACAACACGTTGTGACAGATTAGGTAAAATGGAGCAGCAAATGTGTGAAACAGACCTTCAACAGCAAATCGCAGATGTAATAGAATGAAGCCGGATCGTGACACGGCAGTCACAACAATGAAAAATGCATGCAGCCCCGCGACACGTAATGAAACGTCTCACAAGCACAGACAAAACATTTATCACTCAGCAGCTTCAAACAGACGTTGAAATGTGAAATATAAAATAATCCTATCGGCAAAATAATCCAGACAATGCCACGATCAGCAACTCCCGGACACTCCACCAGCCAGAACTATCCTTACAAGCCCAAAACCAGGATGCAAAACTAATGCCAACACGTCATGAGCACTTAGGCTACAAAAACAACTTATCAATCTAATCTTTCAGAAGACCCGTACGCGGCCACCAATAAATGTAACAATATAGGAGTTATTAGTCAGTTTACTGACTTACCTATAGTTTAGACGTGCAGGTATGAGCAGACTTTTATCTGCACAAACTTGCCACCAAGTTCACGGGGTCTCAACTTTTTCAGAATAAATCAACAAATCTAACGATGTGATTAGCCAGAAATGTAATTTCACGCTTAGACTTCAATTTATGTTGGTCTACCAAAAAAATAGACCTTTTATTGAAACTATCACAAAAATTACATAAACATTTGTATCGATATTAGCTCTGATTTAATAACTACGTTGACAAGAATTCAAATTAAAACAAACAGACAGTTGGACCTTTCTGTTGGCACATTACTTAAAGTTTACCATGATGAAAACAAACATATTAAATACTTATGGAAAATAAGAAATAGGAGGAAGGAGTTCTGGAGCTAAGTTAAGCTAAAGTTAATTATTTTGAAAACAACCAGGGTGGCAAGCTTTCCCATACGGATCTTAGCTGGGCTTCTCACACGTGCAGCATACAAACAAGCCTCTTTACCTGGTGACGAGACGTCTTGCGAGGTGAGGACTGAGAAGTTTGTGGACACTAACGGACTGTGTGGTCCAGTGAGCGTCCAGATGACTTCGTGCGTGTATGACTGGGTCAGACGAGCGGGAGCACGCGTTCACCGGCAGGAACAGACGCCAATCGCACTGGTTGAACTTTCAAAATAAAACTTTAGAAAACAAATTCTTCAGAAAGGAGAGTGAATGGATCAAAGTAAGGCTTTACTATGATCCCAGCTGAGACGTGGGTCGTTGACACCTGACCGGGACGTCTCCAGCTTTCCCAGGGAGGAGAGCAGGTTGACAGTTCGTACTCCTCGAACACTAACTTCCAAATAGGAAGTGCCCATTATATGGGGGAGGTGGGGTTTCCCCACCTCCTCAACGGCTACAGGCTGGTTAACAAAATAAAAGATGGAAGTTTAATCCCATAGGCAGAAAGTCTCTTGACGGACAGCAGGAAAACTGTTTACACAAACAGCCAGGTGGCCTGCTTGTGAGCATAGAAAATGTTATGGCTAACTTCATAGACAAAACACAGAAGGAAGCTGAACAGCTAACAGTTTACCCTGACCTTGTGCTTTAGATTCAAAGACTGCTTGTTCTGCAGAAATAAACCAGCCGAAGGGTCAAAGTCATGCAAGTAACAGATCATCATTGAAATGACAAAAATACTGTTTGATCAATTCTGAATTAACACACATTAAAGAGAAAGTTCAATCTGATTAATTAGTGTCCATTAATTCATAATAATTGTCACAAAATATAAGTGTCAATTTGTCTCCTTGAGGGCTTCAAGAAGGTGTAACACTTAGAGTTTCAGAGAGGTGTGAAACCTAAAATATCAGAGACGAGGTGTATCACTACAATGTTGACGGCTGTCTTGATGTGGGACATGACCAGTTTCTCAAAACATTTAGCGACTATCGGGGTGAGAGCCACCGGTCTATAGTCATTCAGACCAGTCACTGTGGAGCTTTTTGGGACTGGGATGATGGTGGCAGTCTTCAGGCAGGTGGGAACTGACTCCAGTGCAAGTGAGGTGGTGAAGATGTCAGCCAGCACCTCACAGAGCTGGTCCGCACATTCCTTCAGAACTTTCCCTGGGATGTTGTCTGGACCCGTAGCTTTATGAGGGTTGATCCTTCTGAGACTGCCTCTCACTTCTGCTGCGGTCACTTTGAGGTGCTCCTCGTCTGGTGATGAGGTGAGTCTGGTGCTAGTTGGTCTGTTTGGATCATCAAAACGTGCATAAAACTTATTGAGGGCATCAGGCAGGGATGGGTCCCTGGGGCATTGTTTGCTTTTGCCCTTGTAGTCTGTTAAGCATTTGATGCCCTGCCACATGCTCCGTGGATCATGTGAGGTGAACTGTCCCTCGATCCTCTGTGCATACGCGGCTTTGGCCTTCTTTATGCCATCATCCAGTTCTCTCCTGCACTTTCTCAACTCCTCAGTATCTCCAGACTTGAATGCAGTGTCCCTGGCTGCCAGCAGGGTGCGGACATCCTTATTTAGCCGTGTTATTTAACCTTATTTAACCGTGTTTCCATCAAGGTTTCTTGATGCGCATTTTGAAGTATCGCATCAGAAAAGGTGAATGGAAACGGCACGATTCGAATTAACTTCCTCTAATTCGCAAAAAAGTTGATACGCTCGCTTGAGGTGGTTTTTGGGTTTTTCGAAACAGAGCTGATGCGCAAAACGAGAGATGGAAACAGATTTGCCGACTCAGTTCTGACGTAGCGAACATTCACGTCATGTGACTGATCAGCTGTTTCCGCTGTAACATCGCTAAAACTAGTTGGCATGACAGAATAAATACAACTTGCCCGATAGCAACACATTCCTGAAATATTCTCTCCATTTTGCCGAGATGTGTGGTTCGGTTCCTGTTTTCAACCGCTACTTCCTGTTTACTGTAGACATGCGTAACGCTGACGTCTGACGTAATGCCGCTTTGCGTGGCCTGGTGGATTCGCTTCAAGCCAGTTGATGGAAACACTTCTGATTCGCATTAATTTTTATTTACATTTTTGCGAATTTTCAAAAATTCGCTCAAAATTCGAATTGAAAATAGATGGAAACACGGCTAATGACTGGCAAAGGTAGAGAGCTGGCTGACATGATGCAGAGAAGAAAGGTAGATGTTTTATGTGTCCAAGAGACCAAGTGGAAAGGTAGCAATGCTCGCAGCATTGGAGCAGGGTTCAAACTGTTTTACCATGATGTGGATAGAAAGAGAAATGGAGAATGGGTGGTCCTGAAGGAGGAGCTGGCAAAGAATGTAGTAGAGGTGAAGAGAGTGTCAGAGAGGGTGATGTGTCTGAAGGTAGAAGTACAAAGTAGAAGGTCTGATGCTAAACATCGTCAGTGGTTATGTTCCACAGGTTGGATGTGATGGGGAGGAGAAAGATACATTTTGGAAAGATTTGGATGAAGTGATAGAGAGTATTCCCAGGGAGGAAAGAGTGGTGATTGGAGCAGACCTGAATGGACATGTTGGTGAAGGAAACAGAGGGGATGAGGAAGTGATGGGTAGGTTTGGTGTCAAGGAAAGAAACCAGGAAGGACAGATGGTGGTGGATTTTGCCAAGAGAATGGAAATGGCTATAGTCAATACCTATTTCCAAAAGAGGGAGGAACATAGAGTGACCTATAAGAGTGGAGGAAGGAGTACACAGGTCGACTACATTCTGTGTAGAAGAGGAAACCTGAGGGAGATTGGAGACTGTAAGGTTGTGGCAGGGGAGAGCGTGGCCAGACAGCATCGGATGGTTGTGTGTAGAATGACTGTTGTTGTGAAGAAGAGAAAAAGAGTAAAACCAGAGAAGAAGACCAAATGGTGGAAGCTGAAGAAGGAAGAATGTTGTGAGAAATTCAGAGAGGAGCTGTTAAAGGCTCTGGGTGGTAAGAAAGAGCTTCCAAATGACTGGGCTACTACAGCAACAGTAATTAGAGAGACAGGTAGGAAGGTACTTGGTGTGTCATCTGGACAGAGAATGGATGATAAGGAAACCTGGTGGTGGAATAGTGAAGTGCAGGACGCTGTTCAAAGAAAGAGGTTAGCCAAGAAGAAATATGACAGTGAGAGGACTGAAGAGAGGAGACAGGAATATAAGGAGATGGGACATAGAGCAAAGAGGGAAGTAGCCAAGGCAAAGCAGAGGGCGTACAATGAGTTGTATGGGAGATTGTACACTAAAGAGGGTGAGAAGGATTTGTCATTGGCAAGACAGAGGGATCAGGCTGGAAAGGATGTGTAACAGGTTAAGCTTATTAAAGATAGGAATGGTAATGTTCTAATAAGTGAGAAGAGTGTGACAGGAAGATGGAAGGAGTACGTAGAGGAGCTAATGAATGAAGAGAATGAAAGATTACTTCATTCAACCTTTATTTAGGCAAGTTAATCCCATTGAGCCTCGAGGACTCATTTACAAGAGAGACCTGGCTACAAACAAAGAATGATGACAACAGCAACAGTAGATTTTCCTTGGACAATCAACAATAGATAATCATAAAGAAAGAGAAAGAAGAGTAGAGGTCATAGAAACTGTGGACCAGGAAGTGGGAAAGATTAGTGAGGGTGAAGTCTGGAAAGCTCTGAAAATAATGAAAAAGGGAAAAACAGTAGGACCTGATGACATACCAGTGGAGGTTTGGAAATGTCTTGAAGAGATGGCAGTGAGGTTTTTGACTCAAATGTTCAAGGGTGAGAAAATGCCTGAGGAATGGAGAAGAAGTGTGCTGGTTCCCATTTTTAAGAACAAGGGTGATGTACAGAATTGTAGCAACTACAGAGGAATTAAGCTGATGAGCCACACGATGAAGATCTGGGAGAGCGTTGTGGAAGCAAGACTTAGACAAGAGGTGATTATCTGTGAGCAACAGTATGGTTTCATGCCAAGAAAGAGCACCACAGATGCCATCTTTGCTTTAAGAATGCTGATGGAGATGTACAGAGAGGGTCAGAAAGAACTCCATTGTGTCTTTGTGGATTTAGAAAAAGCATATGACAGGGTGCCAAGGGAGGAGGTGTGGTATTGCATGAGGAAATCTGGAGTTGCAGAGAAGTATGTTAGACTGGTATAGGACATCTATGAGGACAGCAGGACAGTGGTGAGATGTGCTGTAGGAGTGACAGATAGCTTCAAAGTGGAGGTAGGATTGCATCAAGGATCGGCTCTGCGCCTCTTCTTGTTTGCTCTGGTGATGGAGCTACTAACAGAGGAGGTAAGGCAGGAATCCCCATGGACTATGATGTTTGCAGATGACATTGTGATCTGTGGTGAGAACAAGGAACAGGTGGAAGAGAACTTGGAGAGGTGGAGGTATACACTTGAAAGATGAGGAATGAAAGTCAGCCGTAGTAAGAGTACATGTGTGTGAATGAGAGGGAGGCTGGTGGAACAGTGAGGCTACAAGAAGCAGAGGTCACAAAGGTGCAAAACTTCGAGTACTGGGGGTCCACTGTCCAGGAAAATGGGGAGTGTGATAAAGACGTGAAAAAGAGAGTCCAGGCAGGATGGAGTGGATGGAGAATAGCTTCAGGAGTGATTTGAGACAAAAATGTGTCAGCAAAGGTCAAGGAAAAGTTTACAAGACAGTGGTGAGACCAGCTATGTTGTATGGTCTGGAGATAGCGTCATTGACAAAAACACAGGAGAAAGAACTGGAAGTGGCAGAAATGAAGATGCTGAGGTTCTCCTTAGGAGTGACAAGGAATGAGATTGAGATAAGCACAGGTTGAACAACTGGGAGATAAAGTAAAGGAGGCCAGACTGAGATGGTTTGGACATGTTCAGAGGAGGGACAGTGGGTATATTGGTAGAATGATGTTAGAAATGCAGCTGCCAGGAAAAAGACAAAGAGGAAGGCCAAAGAGTATGTACAGTTCATGGAGAGAGGACATGAAGGTAGTGGAAGTGAGGACAGAGGATGCAGAGGACAGAGTGAGATGGAGGAGGATGACTCACTGTGGCGATCCCTGAAGAGGGAACAGCCAAAAGAAGAAGAAGACTAATATAGAAAAACATTACTTTGAACAACAGCACGAACATGAGTCTGTGTGAGCAGATGAGCACGAATGAGCATAGCAACATGAAATAGATCAGCAGCAACATGAAACAGATCAGCAGCAACATGAAACAGATAAGCAGCAAAATGAAACAGATCAGCAGCAATATGAAACAGATCAGCAGCAACATGAAACAGATCAGCAGCAACATGAAACAGATCAGCAGCAACATGAAACAGATCAACAGCAATATGAAACAGATCAGCAGCAACATGAAACAGATCAGCAGCAACTTGATGTGATTCTTCACAGGGATTATCCTGGTTAGGTTCATGAGTCTAACAGACCAAAGACCACTGATGAAGAAAAATATTAAGGGATTTAATGTTCCCTCGCCAGGACGCGGGTCACTGGGGCCCCACTTGGGAGCAAGGCCCGGAGGTGGGGCATGCTGGCGAGCGCCTGGTGGCCGATCTTTTACCCATGGAGCCCGGCCGGGCACAGCCCGAAGAGGAGACGTGGGTCCCCCTTCCCATGGGCTCACCACCTGTGGGAGGGGCCAAAGGGGTCAGGTGCAATGTGGGATGGGTGGTGGCCGAGGGCGGGGACCCTGGTGGTCTGATCCTTGTCTACAGAAGCTGGCCATTGGGACGTGGAATGTCACCTCTCTGGTGGGGAAGGAGCCTGAGCTAGTGTGTGAGGTTGAGAGGTTCCGTCTAGAAATAGTCGGACTCATCTCAACGCATGGCTCTGGCTCTGGAACCAGTTTCCTTGAGAGGGGTTGGACACTCTTCCACTCTGGAGTTGCCCCTGCTGAGAGGCGCAGAGCAGGAGTGGGCATACTTGTTGCCCTCCATCTTGGTGCCTGTACATTGGGGTTCACCCTGGTGAACGAGAGGGTAGCCTCCCTTCACCTACGTGTGGGGAGATGGGCTCTGACTGTTGTTTGTGCCTATGCGCCAAACAGCAGCTCAGATTACCCACCCTTTTTGGAGTCCTTGGAGGGGGTATTGGAGAGTGCGCCTCCTGGGGACTCCCTTGTTCTACTGGGGGACTTCAACGCTCACGTGGGCAATGACAGTGAGACCTGGAGGGGTGTGGTTGGGAGGAACGGCCCCCCTGATCTGAACCCGAGTGGTGTTCTGTTATTGGACTTCTGTGCTCGTCATGGATTGTCCATAACGAACACCATGTTCAGGCATAAGGGTGTCCATATGTGCTCTTGGCACCAGGACACCCTAGGTCGCAGTTCGATGATCGACTTTGTTGTCGTCTCATCTGATCTGCGGCCGCATGTCCTGGACACTCGGGTGAAGAGAGGGGCGGAGCTGTCAACTGACCACTACCTGGTGGTGAGTTGGCTCCGATGGTGGGGGAGGATGCCGGTCAGACCTGGCAGACCCAAACGTATTGTGAGGGTCTGCTGGGAACGTCTGGCAGAGTCTCCCGTAAGACGGAGCTTTAACTCCCACCTCCGGGAGAGCTTTGAACACGTTCCGAGGGAGTCGGGGGACATTGAGTCCGAGTGGGCCATGTTCCGCGCCTCTATTGTCGAGGCAGCTTATCAGAGCTGTGGCCGCAAGGTTGTTGGTGCCTGTCGTGGTGGCAACCCTCGAACCCGGTGGTGGACACCGGCGGTGAGGGATGCTGTCAGGCTGAAGAAGGAGTCCTATTGGGCCTTTTTGGCCTGTGGGACCCCGGAAGCAGCTGATAGGTACCGGCAGTCCAAGCGGCATGCAGCTCGGGTTGTTGCCGAGGCAAAAACTCGGGCGTAGGAGGAGTTCGGAGAGGCCATGGAGAATGACTTCGGTATGGCTTCGAGGCGATTCTGTTCCACCATCCGGCATCTCGGGGAGGAAAGCGGTACGCGACCAACACCATTTATAGTGGGGGTGGCGTGCTGTTGACCTCAACTCGGGATGTTGTGAGTCGGTGGGCGGAATACTTCGAAGACCTCCTCAATCCTACTGGCACGTCTTCCACTGAGGAAGCGGAGCCTGGGGACTTTGGGTCGGGCTCTCCAATCTCTGGTGCTGAGGTCACCGAGGTGGTTAAAAAGCTCCGCGGTGGCAGGGCTCCGGGGGTGGATGAGATTCGCCCTGAGTTCCTTAGGGCTCTGGATGTTGTGGGGTTGTGTTGGCTTACGCGACTCTGCAATATCGCGTGGACATCGGGGGCAGTTCCCTTGGATTGGCAGACTGGGGTGGTGGTTCCCCTATTCAAAAAGGGGGACCGTAGGGTGTGTTCCAACTATAGGGGGATCACACTCTTAAGCCTCCCTGGTAAGGTCTATTCAGGGGTTCTGGAGAGGAGGGTCCGTCGGATAGTCGAACCTCGGATTCAGGAGGAGCAGTGTGGTTTTCGTCCTGGTCGTGGAACACTGGACCAGCTCTACACCCTCAGCAGGGTCCTGGAGGGTGCGTGGGAGTTTGCCCAACCAGTTTACATGTGCTTTGTGGACTTGGAGAAGGCATTCGACCGCGTCCCTCGGGGGGTTCTGTGGGGGGTACTCCGGGAGTATGGGGTACCAGGCCCTTTGATATGGGCTGTTAGGTCCCTGTACGACCGGTGTCAGAGCTTGGTCCGCATTGCCGGCAGTAAGTCAGGCTCGTTTCCAGTGAGAGTTGGACTCCGCCAAGGTTGCCCTTTGTCACCGATTCTGTTCATAACTTTTATGGACAGAATTTCTAGGCGCAGCCAAGGTGTTGAGAGGATCCGTTTTGGTGGCCTTAGAATCGCTTCTCTGTTTTTTGCAGATGATGTGGTCCTATTGGCTTCATCAGATCGTGATCTACAGCTTTCGCTGGAGCGGTTTGCAGCCGAGTGTGATGCGGCCGGGATGAGGATCAGTTCCTCCAAATCCGAGGCCATGGTCTTGAGCCGGAAAAGGGTAGCATGCCCTCTCCGGGTCGGGGAGGAGGTCCTGCCCCAAGTGGAGGAGTTTAAGTATCTCGGGGTCTTGTTCACGAATGAGGGAAAACTGGAGCGTGAGATCGATAGGCGGATAGGTGCAGCGTCCGCAGTGAAGCGGGCGCTGTACCGGTCTGTCGTGGTGAAGAGAGAGCTGAGTCAAAAGGCAAAGCTCTCAATTTACCGATCGATCTACGTTCCCACCCTCATCTATGGTCATGAGCTTTGGGTTATGTGACCGAAAGAACAAGATCTCGGATACAAGCGGCTGAAATGAGTTTTCTCCGCAGGGTGTCTGGACTCTCCCTTAGAGATAGGGTGAGAAGCTCAGTCATCCGGGAGGGACTCGGAGTAGAGCCGCTGCTTCTCCACATCGAGAGGAGCCAGTTGAGGTGGCTCGGGCATCTGGTTAGGATGCCTCCTGGACGCCTCCCTGGTGAGGTGTTCCGGGCATGTCCCACTGGGAGGAGACCCAGAGGAAGACCCAGGACACGCTGGAGGGACTATGTTTCTCGGCTGGCCTGGGAACGCCTTGGGATTCCCCCAGAGGAGCTGCTCCAAGTGGCTGGGGAGAGGGAAGTCTGGGCCTCCCTACTTAGGCTGCTACCCCCGCGACCCGACCCCGGATAAGCGGACGAAAATGGATGGATGGATGGATGGATAGTGCCTGGTTGAATCTTTCTCGATCCTAGCCCAAGAGGGCCTGACCGTAGTATTGTTTGGGTAATACTCAGAAGTCTAGGGGGGTCCAATTACTGGTTAGACGAGGGCTGGAGGGGTGTTAAACCCTGAAACGAAAACAAAGTCCTTTCACGTCTTTTTTTAAACAATGTTGCAATTGCATGTTAATTGTAAATAATAGACCATGTGTTCTTTTTAAACCTGTATTTATCTCAAATCTTGATAAAACATGTGCAGCTGAACACACAAAGTATTAAAAAAAATTAAATTGCACCTCTATATTGCACAGTTCAGTTAAACTTAGCTGCAAGAATAGTCATACTTTAGACTATAATTTTCCAGAATATTCAGTGAAAAAGACAAACGTAAAACTCCATGTTCAGACAAAAAGTGCTCACATTTCCACAGTACGATACAAAGAACTATAATAGCATTCTTTCCCTCTGCTCTCTCATCTGGTCACTGAGTGAACATTTGTTTGTAGGTGTCCATGTGTGAGTGACACAAGAAAAATTAAACAAATACATGAACTGAACAATTAACAGGAATCTGAAATTTAAGATATTTCAGTTAACTATTCTGCATTTGCAAAAGACTAAACTGGCCAAAAGTCTGTCTGTCATTTGTGCATGATAAGGCTGTGTAGAATGATGCCGCCGTAGCTGAAAACTGGCTCCACTGGAACACTGCAAGCAGGTACTGCCAAAACTCTGGTGGCCACGTGAAACAGGGAAGGAAGAGTCTGCATGTTCATTGTCCAGAACAAGAGGGTGTTCTGTCCATCAGCAACACCGAGGTAGTGACTGAGCTGTAGTGCTGGACTGGTCTGCCTCTTACAGTAAGCAACAAACAGTCCTCCATCTTCACAGTCCTTTTGATCTTCACCACCAGGAGTCACGGGTTGCTCTGACTTTGCAGAATCTGCAGCATCTTCCAGAATCAGATCTGAGAAAACATCAAATTAACAGCAACAAAAGAGCCCTCATTACAATTTTAGGCAATAAATAAATAAATAAAAATACAGGGAAAAAAGCTGGTTTCAGGCTGTCATCAGCAAACTGGTTGATCCACTGTGAGAGGGTGCTATTTATAAGACTGAGCTGAATACAGCATCTCAGACTGAAGAAGTCTTTCGGACGAAAGACGAAACGTTTCTACAATTTTGTTTTGTTTTTTGAATGTCCAGAGGACCAGACTTAGCTTTTTTAGATACAGGGAAAAAAGTACCGTACACTAAATCGAGTCTTTACCTTTAACTTTTTGTGTCACCTTTGTCTTCATGTCTCGTGGTGTTCCACCCACAACAGAGAAAATGCTTGATCCAGAGCAGCTTTTTGAGGTACACTGGATCTGAAAAGGGTGCAAGTGACCCCTTCTTCTGCTCTAATCATTCGCACACTGATAAAGATAAAGATGTACTGTACTTTCTACTGCACTACATTTCTATAATGCGTTGCATTACATGTTACATTCACGTCACATTGTGGCTTTTTTATTTGTTTGTTAGTTTGAAAGTGACCAATGGTGAGAGGGGAATTGGTCCATTGAACAATGCAAAGCAGGCAGGTAATATTAGACCCACCTACAAGAAGAGATGGGCCCATGACGTATACGACCTGTGTGCTCCTGCAGCACCTCTAACACACCCAAAATGGATTCCACCGTGGAGTCAGCAAGGATATGCGCCACCCATGGCCTTATTTACAAAACTTCTTTGAGTTAACCGGTTCAAATACAACTCATGGAGATTCCGGTGTCAACTTTGCCTCTCCCACAACCATGAACTCCTGTCTTTCAGAAATTCGCCGTAAAATCTGAGAAAACACGTCGAGGTAAGTGAAGTTTGCTAAATGCTACCTTTTGCATGTGAAATTAATTTAGGTTAGTGAAGTCTTATGTAACCTTAGCTAGCTTCTTGTTCAACTGTACCATTAACAAGTAAACACAATTAAATTATTATAATCTAGCATGAACTGGCAACCAGGGGAGGCTGGCCAATAGGGGGCGCTAGGGCGACGCCCCACTGGAACTTCTGGAGCTATTCACCATTTTACATTGAAGACTTAATTTTTTTTAACAAAAATTAAATAATAAAATAAAAAAAAATTCAAAATATATGCATGTATGTTTTTAGTTGTATAGGATAAATATTCTTTTATTCATTTATTCATTTTATAATAATGAGTTACAATAAGTAACATATTTGTAATTGAAAAGAGAAAAAATACATTAAAATAAAATATTTACATAATGAATTACAACAATTAACATATGTAATTGAAAAAGAAAAAACATATAAAGAAAATACATATAAAGAAAAAAATGTATAAAATATAAAATGAAAGGTAGCAGATGAAGAAATATCTTATTAAATCTGCTCCTTATTTATCTAATAGAATTTAAACAAAAATTTCTATAATAATAAGTAAATAACTCAATCAACTTTCAATTATATATATTACTCATTTAACACTAGAAGTCCCAGGATTTTCAACCTCCCCCCAGAAGTCCTGAAAGAGGGTCAAAAGACCCTTAGTCCAAACCAACCATTAGTGGGCCATTAGTGGGTCCACATTAGTGGGCCATTAACTGCCTTTTGTTATAAATATGCGTGCACACAACTCAGACACCCCCACCACACCAGACTGCACAAACTGCATTCCAATGTTTCCACCAGGTAAGTAAGACTCTGCTTGCACTTCCCCCCTTAGTCAGAAGAGAGGCCCTGACCTGAATTCACACATAACAGACCCTGAAGTTATCTCACAGTTGAACATTTTGGGACATCCACTGAACGGAAAGCTTTGTCTGCTCCAGAACAATTTTATGCATAAAATTGTCTTATTCTGCTGTGCTGACTATCCTGTAACTTTGATGTTCTGTCAAATAAATTATTTTGCTTACAAGTACTGTCTCTCTCCTTGTCCTTGGCACATGTATATACGGTGCGTGCCGGCACATGCAGGTGGCCCATTGCTGTGTTCTAAAACATGCTTGACCTATTGTTGTCCGTCACCTGACGGACAGACACAGGTCACATGACATGAAGTCAACTGACGGACCGACATAGGTCACACGACATGAGGTCAACTGACGGACCGACACAGGTCACATGACATGAGGTCAACTGACGGACCGACAAAGGTCACATGACCTGAGGTCAAGTGACGGACCAACACAGGTCACATGACCTGAGGTCAAGTGACAGACCAACACAGGTCACACGACATGAAGTCAACTGACAGACCGACACAGGTCACATGACATGAGATCAAGTGACGGACCGACACAGGTCACATGACCTGAGGTCAAGTGACGGACCAACACAGGTCACATGACCTGAGGTCAACTGACAAAACGACACAAGTCACATGACATGAAGTCAACTGACGGACCGACACTGGTCACACGACATGAGGTCAACTGACGGACCAACACGGGTCACTTGACCTGAGGTCAACTGACGGACCGACATAGGTCACACAACATGAAGTCAACTGATGGAACGACACTGGTCACTCGACATGAGTTCAACTGACGGACCGACACAGGTCACACGGCATGAGGTCAACTGACGTACCGACACAGGTCACACGGCATGAGGTCAACTGACGTACCGACACAGGTCACATGACCTGAGGTCAACTGACGGACCGACACAGGTCACATGACCTGAGGTCAACTGACTGACCGACACAGGTCACATGACCTGAGGTCAACTGACGGACCGACATAGGTCACACGACATGAAGTCAACTGATGGACCGACACTGGTCCCTCGACATGAGGTCAACTGACGGACCGACACAGGTCACACGGCATGAGGTCAACTGACATACCGACACAAGTCACATGACCTAAGGTCAACTGACGGACCGACACAGGTCACATGACCTGAGGATCTTCTCGTTGAGTTTTCTTTGGCGTTTGGCTTACATGATTTTGAAGCATTACCGCCATCTGCATTTTAGGATATGAACTGGAATAGCGCTCAAAAATATACAAAAAAAAAAAAAAACTCTCCATAAATAAATAAATATTGCTCAGATTCTGTTGAAAAAATGAGTCCTTTTCAAGTATTTCAACAAAATGTTGGTGCTTGCAGAACTTGAGTTTTGTTGTAGCAACTCTACAGGGTCGTATCTGACGTTTATTGCATTGAGTCTACGAATCATTTGTCTTCTTTCATGATGGTACTGATGGCAGATCATTAGCACATGCTGAATGGTCTCATCCTCTCCACAGTAGTCACATTTACCCGTGTTATGTTTCCCTATGATGAATAATGTCCTGTTCAATCCTGTGTGTCCAAATCTGAGTCTTGAGATGACAGTTTCTTCCCTTCTGTGTCTTTCAGCGCTCCACATTTCTCCAGCTTTACGCTGAATGCTGTAGAACCATCAACCTTTTCTTTCTTCTTCCCATTGCTTTTGCCATTTTCCCCTCATTCTTTGCTTTGTGATACTTTTTACTTCTGCCCGACTGAACGTGTTTTTTTTTCTTTCTTCTTCTTCTTTTGGTTTACTATTGGCGAATTGCAAACATCGTTTAGGGGCATACCGCCACCTACTGAGCAAGAGTGTGTAGCTCATGGCATCCTTTCCTTATAAGTGTACAGTATTCTATTTTTAATATTGATGTTTTGTAAATATTTAAACAATGCTTTTCTAATATCATTTATTTTATCCCCATCACCTTCAGTTCCTAATATTCCTCCTAAACTCCAAACTCTCCCTGTCTCTTTGACTTTTTCTTTTAATCTCTCCCTATCATCTATCATATTGTTCCTTCCCAATGACACAACCTCAAACCACTGCATTGACCTGTCTGCTCTACCCCTGTCCGAAAAACAAAAAGTCAAAAATCTGGGAGTGATAATGGATCCTTCCATGAAACTCAACAGTCATGTAAACATGATCGTCAAATCCTGTTTTTTCCAGCTGAGGCGTCTGTCTAAGCTGAAGCCCATATTATCCAAAAAGCACCTGGAGACAGTGATTCACGCATTCATTACATCTAGGCTTGATTACTGCAATTCACTTCTGTTTGGCGTCAGTCAAGCCACCATTGCACGATTACAACTGGTTCAGAACGCAGCTGCCCGATTTTTAACCAGCACACGCAAAAGAGAGCACATTACACCAGTCTTGGCCTCCCTTCACTGGCTACCGGTTCATCTTCGAATCCAATTCAAAATTCTCATGTATGTCTACAAATCGCTGAACAGTCTCGCCCCCGCCTATCTCTCGGATCTGATACACCCATATGTCCCTCCACGTGCTTTGAGGTCAGAGGATCAGGTACTCTTAATAGTTCCAGAAACTCGCCTTAAGCGCAGGGGTGACAGGGCGTTCTCTGTAGCAGGCCCAAGACTCTGGAACGAGTTACCGCTGCTCATCAAACAGGCCCCCTCCCTCTCGGTTTTCAAATCCCGGTTAAAAACTCACTACTACTCCATCGCTTTCAATGCCAGCTGATTTGTATTGGATCGTTTGATTTATGATCTGCAATGTTTTTATGTTTTTCGTGTTGTACTTCATTGTCTGTGTTGCCTGTTTGTTTGTCCAGCACTTTGGTGTGGACTTGTTCCTGTTTAAAGTGCTTTATAAATAAAATGGTATGGTATGGTATGGTATCATCTGTATATTTAGTGCACTCCATCAGTACATGTTCTACTCTTTCTGTATCCCTACATTCCTCACATCTACTGTCATTCTCTTCCACCCCCTCATGTGCTGCTGGTACCCAACAAAACTATATATCAATAAAAATAATTTTTTTAGACATTGCCCGGGTGGACATTTCACGGGCAGCCACTGGTTTTGGGGACTGTCAGAAGCAACTGATCAGCTGATCTTAGAGATTGGGAGGGCAGTAGGGCTGAAGCAGTTCAGACAGATATGGTGGGGCAAGGTTGTTCAGGCATTTAAAAACAAATAGCAAAAGTTTAAAATGAATTCTGTAGTGCACAGGGAGCCAGTGAAGGGACGCCAGGATGGGAGTGATATGCTCACGTCTACGGGTTCTGAGTTAACAGGCGAGCAGCAAAATTCTGCACGAGCTGCAGACGGTGAGAGAGGTCTGGCTGATGCCTACATACAGTGCATTACAGTAATCAAGACGAGATGTGATAAAAGCGTGGATTAATTTCTCCAAGTCAGGTCTTGATAGGAAGAAGGAGGTTAGTAAAGTTTTTAATGTGGGGGATAAAAGACATGATCAAAATTAATACTAATATTTTTAACATTAGAACTGGAGGCAGATTAATGACATCTTCAAGGACGGGGAAAGAGTTAGTCTCTTTAAGTCTGCCTGTTAGCAAAACATTTCCAGAAACACTGGAAGAAGAAGTTTAATATAAACTATTGTGTATGAGTCGACAAGATGGCTGCCACAGCCAACTGATTTTATCAAACACAACACTGGCACATCTGGATAAAACATTTTGTTTGAAAGTTGAGCATCATATTCCCAACACTAACCCAAACACTGCACACTGTTCTGTCTCTCTGTTAGCAAAATATCTCATGAACCACTGGACACATTTGATTTGTTTTATATGTTCATGCATGGAAGAAGATGGATGGACAGATAGATGGATGGACAGATAGATGGATGGACAGATGGATGAATGGATGGACAGATAGATGGATGGACAGATAGGTGGATGGACAGATAGATGGATGGACAGATAGATGGATGGACAGATAGATGGATGGACAGATGGATGAATGGATGGACAGATAGATGGATGGACAGATAGGTGGATGGACAGATAGATGGATGGACAGATAGATGGATGGACAGATAGGTGGATGGACAGATAGATAGATGGACAGACAGATGGATGAATGGATAGATGGATGGACAGATAGATGCATGGAAGATGAGGGATGGACAGATAGATGGATGGACAGATAGATGGATGGACAGATAGATGCATGGAAGATGATGGATGGACAGACAGATGGATGAATGGATAGATGGATGGACAGATAGATGGATGGACAGATAGATGGATGGACAGATAGGTGGATGGACAGATATATAGATGGACAGACAGATGGATGAATGGATAGATGGATGGACAGATAGATGCATGGAAGATGATGGATGGACAGATAGATGGATGAATGGATAGATGGATGGACAGATAGATGGATGGACAGATATATGGATGGACAGATAGGTGGATGGACAGATATATAGATGGACAGACAGATGGATGAATGGATAGATGGATGGACAGATAGATGCATGGAAGATGATGGATGGACAGATAGATGGATGGACAGATAGATGGATGGACAGATAAATGGATGGACAGAAAGATGGATGGACAGATAGATGGATGGACAGATAGATGCATGGAAGATGATGGATGGACAGACAGATGGATGAATGGATAGATGTATGGACAGATAGATTTATGGACAGATAGATGGATGAATGGATAGATGGATGGATGAATGGACAGACAGATGGATGAATGGATAGATGTATGGACAGATAGATGGATGGGCAGATAGATGGATGGGCAGATAGATGGATGAATGGATAGATGGATGAATAGATAGATGGATGAATGGATAGATGGATGGACAGATAGATGGATGAATGGATAGATGGATGAATGGATAGATGGATGAATGGATAGATGGATGGACGGATAGATGGATGAATGGATAGATGGATGAATGGATAGATGGATGGACAGATAGATGGATGAATGGATAGATGGATGGACAGATAGACGTGGAGAAGACAAAGGAGATTGTTGTGGACTTCAGGAAGAGGGATGCCCAACATGTCCCTCTGACCATCAACAGCACCGCAGTGGAGAGAGTGGACAGCACCAAGTTCCTGGGAGTGCACGTCTCAAAGGACCTGTCCTGGAGCAGGAACACTGCAGCACTGGCCAAGAAGGCTCACCAGCGTCTCTACTTTCTCCGCAAGCTGAAAAGGGCTGGAGCTTCAACCCCCATCATGAGCACCTTCTACAGAGGTGCCATAGAAAGTGTCCTGACCAGCTGCATCACTGTGTGGTTTGGTGCATGTACTGCATCCTGCCGCAAGAGCCTCCAGCGCATTGTGAGAGCAGCTGAGAAGATCGTGGGCACCTCCTTGCCCTCACTGCAGGACTTACACAGCAAACGCCTCACTCGGAAAGCCCACTGCATGGCAGGTGATCCCACACACCCACTACACAGCTGCTTCAGACTGCTGCCATCAGGGAGGAGACTGAGGAGTCTCCAGGCTCGAACCAGCAGACTGAGAGACAGCTCTGTTCATCAGGCAGTCAGGATGCTAAACACTCTGCCTGCTCTGCCTCCCCTCCCATTTGAACTGCCTTAACACAAAAAACTTTCTCACACATTACCACTCAACACAAAGATTTTAACACTGGACCCTGTGTCATCAAACGGGTTATTCACTAAACTCTCGGTCATGTGCTCATTCAGTTTGCACTACTTCTCATATTTGCACTAATGTTTGTATTACATTACTGCCTATAGTCATACTACTGTTTACATTCACTGTTTACATTTATTAATACTGTTTACATTTATTACTACTGTTTACATTTATTACTACTGTTTACATTATTACTACTGTTTACATTTATTACTACTGTTTACATTTATTACTACTGTTTACATTTATTACTACTGTTTACATTTATTACTACTGTTTACATTTATTACTACTGTTTACATTCACTGTTTACATTTATTACTACTGTTTACATTTATTACTACGGTTTACATTTATTACTACTGTTTACATTAACTGTTTACATTTATTCTTACTGTTTACATTTATTACTACTGTTTACATTCACTGTTTGCATTTATTACAACTGTTTACATTTATTACTACTGTTTACATTCACTGTTTACATTTATTACTACTGTTTACATGTATTACTACTGTTTACATTTATTACTACTGTTTACATTTATTACTATTGTTTACATGTATTACTACTGTTTACATTTATTACTATTGTTTACACTTATTACTATTGTTTACATTTATTACTATTATTTACATTTACACCACTTTT
>JBBPBX010068445.1:0-19124 GCA_038048925.1 Garcialebias charrua
GAGAGCTGATCGCTGAGAGCTGAACAACGCAAACAAAACGAAAAGATAGTCTCCACTTTTGCCGCTGGATTGACTGGATGAACTGGACTTCTTCACGCTGACGGACTCAGAGTACAGCAGCTGAGGCTCATTGCTGAAATCCTCCAACACGCCAACCTTCAACAGTACACAGTCACCACAGAAACTGATATTTATGGCAGCAAAAATGGTACAAACAGCTAAAACAGATAATGAAGAAATAAAAATGAGTTCTAACTGGACACTTCTATAATCAGTCAAAGCAGAGACCTTGATGTCAAAGGTCTTGAAGTTGTTAGGAACCCTGTGGTAGAGTAAGGTGCTTTCTGGTCTCCTGATGGTGCAGCTTCCTCCCATGAACATGTTGTCCAGCACCTGTCCCCTCTGCTCCTCCGCCAGTCCATCGAAACTACAAACATGGATCCAGATCATTACGACAGCTAGCAGACATGATACTTTGGGTTCAGATGTGTTTATTAATGTAAAGTTGAAAGTGGTAGTTTTTATGGACTCTTAAGGGACAAAACTGTTTGAATGCTAAGTCAGCTGTTTTCATGTCACCGTACAGTTTTTACCATTTAATTACAGATACTATTGTATTCTTAGCTTTTCTCATATATCACAACATTCAGCTCATTCAGAAGGTTGGAGTTGCCATTTTAAACTTTTATACGTTAATATTTAGCCTTATTTACACCATTTCCTCTTTAATTCCTGCAAAAACTTAGTTTCATTTTTGATATAACTTTAAAAGTGAAAGACTACTTTTAGCCATATACCATACATGTCACTACCTTACCATCATAATTCAATCAATCCCAATGTTACTCACTACCTGTGCAATCATCTGTCACACAACCTGTGTGGTATATGTTAGTTATGTGCAATATGTGCATTGTGCATTTAAGCTTATAAAATAATAAAATAAATAAATGTCACATTTTTGTCATCTGTGTATGTTTCCCATACAAGACGAAATTCGTCTCTGCATTTAACCCAACCACCACCAGGTGGTGCAGTGAGCAGCCATAGAAAGCGCCCGGGGAGCTGGGGAAATAGGTGTGCACTCATAGACACCCCAAGGTGTGTAGTGGCCGGGGTTCGAACCTGGGTCCTTCGGGTCCCAAGTCGGGAGCCCTGCCTCTACATTATATTCTCTACCGAATACTTATTCACACAAATTCATCCTACTCACATTCTACCATGTTGTGATTTGCCATTTTTCTTTTGGATAAGTATTACATTTATTTTGCACTTTTGGTACTTTATTTTGTACCCTTATTGCATGCTTTAGTGTTTCTTGTTTGTTCTTTATTTTTAGTGAGTCAAATCAGTTTCTCTCATCCTGAACATTTCATTGCACTGTTGACCTTGTGTTAACCTGCATATGACAAATAAACAACAAAACATAACATTTTACTAACCTGTTGAAGCTTATAGCTAGTGTTTAGTAGCTTTTAACAGACATTTTGGTATTTGTGATTTTTAGCTACTGTTTTTCTACTTCATATTTTCAGCTACCATTTTACTACTTTCGAAGTTAGCCTTTTGATATTTTACCTTTCAGCAATTTTTTGTTATACAGTACATTTGGTTGGTGAATAATTAAACTGTTGCTGTCATTTTTCTACTTTCAACTTTTAGTCAGCTTATGAATAGTTTGTTAGCCTTTTTATATATTATTATTTTTATATGTTTAGTAAATTAAAATTACTGAAATTTTATAATCTGGTTGACTACAATATACTCTTAATATTGTACAAGGTGCAAAACTTCACATTACCCTCAAATATCCAAACGCTTTTTGTAAAAAGACAGAGCACTTACAATCTTAAGGGTACTGATATTTTTGTTAAGCCAAAACATCGTACTAGTTTAAAGAGTAGGTCTACTTTAATTTATGGAATAGGTCTATGGAATGGTTTAGAAAACGATATGAAAGTTGCAAAAACAATGACTTTGTTTAAAAAAAATGAATAAATGTAGGTTTCTGGAAAAATATGTATAAATTGGTTTGTTTCAAAATTTATGAATGGTAAAATATGATGAGTTATTTATTGTGTAATTTTTTGTTTGGATCATTGTTGTTTGAATTAATTTTGTTAAAAAAGGGGCAGACATAATAAGATTTTATCTTCTTCTGCTTCCTTTCATTTCATGTAATGTTTGAAATTTTATTTACGTGGAATTGTAAATAGTTTTTTTGTGTTCTTTTAAATTTGAAATGAATAAAGAATCTAAAAAAAANTATATCTTTTCTAATAGCTTTCAGCTAATCATTTGCCAAATGGAGATAGCCTTTTGATACTTTATCTTTTAGCTACTGTTCCTCCTCGTTAAGCTTTACATCTCGATTTCAGCTTCTTACGTAAAGTAAAGCCCTTCTGTGCTCACATGACTTTTCCAGGGAACACTGAATTTACCCGTGTCCCACCAGGTTGGACCCGGGGGCCTCTCTCTTGTAAGCGGGACAGACAGTCCTGAAGGCCCCGCAGTCCTTCTCATCAGAGTTATCGCTGCAGTCATTCTGCTTGTTGCACGTCAACGTCGAGTTGATGCAGCGCCCTGAAACATGGGGGAACTCTCCTAAAATCAAACTTGGAAGGACAGAAAGTTTTTTTTCCCGTGCTGGACGAGAAGAACTGCTCACCGTTCTCACACCGGAAGTCATCCCCACAGTCGCTGGGGGGCAACTGGCACTGCTTGGAGGGGTAGCAGGGCCTCTCATCTGTTAGCTCCTCACTGCAGCCAGACCCACCAAACTGAGATGGGGTCACAACAGACCGGGTCCGAAGCTACGGCAAAAACCAGAGACCTTGAGTTAACTCAGGGCTGTTCAAAGTGTGGCCCACAGGCCATTGAGGCCCTCACGGTGACTTTGCGCGGTCAACGATTGCTGGATATGATGTTGAGGATAGGGTTGGGCATCGAGTCTCGAGAATTGACTGGAACCGGGGCTATCGTTCCGATTCTCCAGGAATTGTTCAATTTTTTTTATTTTCGATTACTATTTTTGATGCCTAGTTCACTGACCAGAAAAAGAAGCCGCCCACTGAACACCAACGAAGAAGAATCCACAGGAAGTGTTCGCATCCATGGACAGTAAGCGGCCGCAATCGAAAGTGTGGCTTAACTTTAATAAAAATAAATGACCAGTCGGCTCAGTGCAGCACTTGCAATAATTTTATATTGTGCAAATGAGGGTGCACGACCAACACTTCAAGGATCATTATGTAGAAGTAACAGAGTGTCCTGTCTTTGATGCGCCGCACCGGCTTCAACCCTCAGCCTATCAACCCACTGCAGTCAGAATCAGGTCAGTAAAACTATAAACTACGTCTCATACCAACATTAAGGCAGCTAACAAGTTATACTCGACAAAGCAGTAGGTCATCTCAAATGTAAATACCATGTCATTGTTAGCTCATCTATCTTTTAATAGACAAATGAGCTGAAATTGCTAATATTGTTAGCCACAATTCAGCAGAATCTGCAATGTGCTCCTCTGTTCATCATAGTGTCCAAGGGAAAGATGTTGATGAATTTAACTGAATGAAGAGTGCCACAGAACTGTTACAGCATATATTGTGAAAAGGTTGCATCCCTTTTCAGATGTGGAATCACCAACATTTAGTTTAGTTAGACACCACTTAGGTGGTGTGTAAGTAGAGTGTAAGTGTATGATCTGAAATTATATAGGTTCTCAATCTTAATGATCATGCCTTTAATTATCCTTTTTAATGATAATACTGATGAACTTGTTTGTTTAGGAACGACCTCCCTGCAATCTGTCCAGAAAGTATTTACTGGAGGTTTTGCTGAGGAAGAGGCACAGAACGTAATGTCACAGCTCCATGTCCATGAAGAAACAAGTGTTTTATGTTACTGTCATGAAGAAATTATAAAAGAAGCTTGTCCAGACTGGTACATGATTGTATTTTCAAAGGGAAAAATATCAATAAAAATATTTAGGTAAAAAGTAAATAAAAAAGTAAAAAGTTCATAGAATTAAAACTCAAATATAAGTTCAAATTATGTCATCCAGAAAGAACTCTGGCTATAGCTCATTTAAATCAGGTGAACTTTTGCTTTAACCCTGGCCTAAAAAGAATCGGGATCGAGAATCAATAGGAACTGAAATCGAAAAGAGGAATCGGAAACGGAATCATTCAAATTCTAACGATGCCCAACCCTAGTTGAGGGTGAGTATTTAAAAAATATATTTTATACTTTTAACACAAAACCAGATGGGAACAAAATGCAATTATGAGTACAAAGCAAGTTTGTACATTTATTTTTTTAATTTTATTTTTATGGTAAGGAGGGCCATGAACCGTATCAGACTTTTACCAAAAAGTGGACTTTTGGGTCAACATTTATAAACGTGACTGAATAGTTTTAGGAGGACGTTCATGTGAATCCAGAGGTTTGTGATAAACTCTCTCAGGTGGGAGTCAAACTGCGAGCAAAGAAAATTCCAATGCCTGCCAGGCAACACAACCCTTTTTAGTGACTTTTTTTTTATTTTTAAAAAGCTGCTCATATTTTAGTCTAGGATTGGACTAAAATGCATTTCCCAAGCATAAGAAAACAAACAAACAGCAAACAAAACCAATCAAAGGCTTTTCTTTTATCTTTCATCCCGCCTGTGGAACTCCCTCCATACCTGAGAGCTCCACAGTCACTGGTTGATTTTAAAAATGGCTTAAAGACTTTTCTTTTTAAGCAAGCCTATTCTGCCTCCACATGATTTTATCTTCGATCTTGGTTGATATTATCATTGTTCTTAATTGATTTTATTTTTTATTTTTGTTATTTTATCATTGATTTTACTTGATTTTATCACTTGTTTTTATTTTATCTTTGATTTTAGTTGCACTTTGTAGCACTTTGAGATTTTTGTTAATGAAAAGTGCGTTATAAATTAAATTCATCATCATCAAATTCATCATTTTCTTTAAATAAGATTGATGTTTACACCCTCCTCTGAATCTTATGTGGCAAATGAGTACTTTTGACTTGACGGTTTTGTCCCAGCTGACCAAAGGTAATGGGATGTTTCCAAAGATCCCCATCATGTGAGTGTGTGCTTTGTGCTGAGGGTGAGCTCCTCGCCTGCATCTTGGCGCAGGGCGAACAGTCGGACCACGAGCTGAACTCTGACAGCCGGCAGTTAATGGGACACGCCTGCTCGTTACAAGCTCTGATGTCATAATGGCTGCACAGCTGGGGACAGCTGTTCTGCCAGTAATACTCCTCGTATCGAACACTCCTGTTGGGAAAAAGGACAAATCTCGAATGGAGACAAGAACCTTTTGGCATCAGCAAGTGAAATATTTAATTCGGAGTTCAGCAGCAGATTGTCTCACCTGCTCCTGCTCTGAGTACCGTAGTTGCAGGTTCTGGTGCAGGCGGACCAGGAGCTCCAGGGGTACCGGTCACAGAAACAGGCTAGGCTGGCTGAGATGCAGCAGAGGAGCTGCAGCAGCTCCAAGCTGCTGGAAAGAGCCATCAGGAACTCCTCTGGAAAGAATCATCATCATTTCAGCTCATGATCAATAACTGATTCATCTGATACAATTCAACGAACATTTTAACTTTGAAAGGTCCAAGGGCCAACCCCAAACAGCTGGAACTTTGTGGGAAATGTAAATTGAGAAACTGGACCAGTTTTTTTTTTTGGGGGGGGGGAGAAATTTTGAATCTGATGGCAGCAACGTCTCTTTAAATTTGTTCCAGGTCCACGTATCCTCTTAAGCATCTCCTCTTCTTTAACAACAGACAGTAAACATCCAGGACCTGAGACCAGTTGTTGGTTCTGGAGGACCTGAGGAGACCAGTTGTTGGTTCTGGAGGACCTGAGGAGACCAGTTGTTGGTTCTGGAGGACCTGAGGAGACCAGTTGTTGGAGGTTTTGGAGGTGACATGTCCGATTGTGGTCTGGTAGAGGTTTCTAGCTGTTTCACTGCCCTGAATGGGAGCAGATGTTCTAAAACCTATGTGTTTCTGCATTGATGGAGTCTTCCCAGATGTGTAAGCTGCCCATGCCAGATGCACTAAAGATCCCCTATATAGTGATAGGCACAGTTAACCAAAATAAGTTAGCTCAGCTAACCTATATTTATTAATATTTATTAATCGTTTAAAATCAGGGAAATACCATTGAGATCACAGATTACTTTTGCAAGGACCTGGACCTGAAGGCAGCCCAACATGCATGTTTTTAGACTGTGGGAGGAAACGAGTACCCAGAGAAAACCCACACAAACAAGAGGAGAGCTATTTAACGGTCTCTAATGATGTGTCACAAGGCACAGTTTTAGGACCCACTCTTTCTACCATTTGAATACCGGTAATGTAGATCAAAACATTCCTGGCATCTCCTTGCATTTCTCTGCTGATGCAGTTTATTGTTGAGCTAACACAGTTGCTAAGGTTTTCCAACTACCACAGTTTGCATTTGACATCATCCAGTCACCTTTGTTCCATCTCAAATTGGTGCTATAATGCTGATGAAACAAAGGGGATATTGTTTTCCAACAGAAAGTTGGTGCTAGCAGCTCTTTCTCCTATCTCATCCATGCATGGTGTTCTTGAGTTTGTGGATATTACAAATACTTCAGAATTTTAATTGATGCACATCTCCATGCTGAACCAACCACTAAAACAACTGTTACTCTGTTTGCATCACACGTCTTCATCTCCTTCCAGTTGAATCTGTGTCAGCCAATCACGTCTCGTCATGTGTACACATAGTCAGCCAATAGCATGCCAAACAGACTCTTCAAGACACGCCCACAACAGACAGGAACAAGCTTGTGCATTTTTTAGCAGACAGCAAAACCAAATTTAGCAGAACCTAATTCTGCTAAAAGTTTACAATGTTAGCGGAAATGCTAACCTGCAAAACAAAATTGTTTTGTTATTAGCTGTTAGCAGAGTAATGGAAATTTGTCCCATACTCTGCCCATACTATCAGAAAGGCAGGCTTTTGGACTGTGACCTGGTTTTAATGCAGTGGCCCCTGAGGGCCCGAAGATCACAACCATCCAATAACAACCTCCAGCCTCGTTCTTTGAACTCAGAGATTTATGCTTTCAGATTATGAACTGAAGATGATAGAGATTAAAGTATTTCATTCAGGAACTTTATGCTGAAATTCATGCAGGAACTTTATTCTGAAATGTCACCAGTAGTTTTAGACAGCCTGCTGAACTTATCATCTTTACAGATTCAGAGTCTCTTTTAATAGTAGGAAGGTACTTGGTGTGTCATCTGGACAGAGAATGGATGATAAAGAAACCTGATGGTGGAATAGTAACATGCAGGAGGCAGTTCAAATAAAGAGGTTAGCAAAGAAGAAATATGGACTGAGGACTGAAGAGAGAAAACAGGAATTTAAGGAGATGGGACGTAGAGTAAAGAGGGAGGTGGCTAAGACAAAGCAGAGGGCGTATGATGAGTTGTATGGGAGACTGGACACTAAAGAGGGCGAGAAGGACTTGTACCGATTGGCAAGACAGAGGGATCAGGCTGGAAAGGATGTGCAACAGGTTAGGCTTATTAAAGATGGGAATGTTCTAACAAGTGAGGAGAGTGTGATGGGAAGATGGAAGGATTACTTTGAGGAGCTAATGAATGAAGAGAATGAAAGAGAAAGAAGAGTAGAAGTTATAGAAACTGTGGACCAGGAAGTGGGAAAGATTAGTGAGGGTGAAGTCCAGAAAGCTCTGAGAAGAATGAAGAAGGGGAAGTCAGTAGGACCTGATGACATACCAGTGGAGGTTTGAAAATGTCTTGGAGAGATGGCAGTGAGGTTTTTGAGTCAAAAACCTCACTGCCATCTCTCCAAGACTCCCATACTATCATATTATTATTATAATATTCAATGGAATATTTGAGGGTCAGAAGATGCCTGAAGAATGGAGGAGAAGTGTGCTGGTGCCCATTTTTAAGAACAGTGGTGATGTACAGAACTGTAGCAACTACAGAGGAATTAAGTTGATGAGCCACACGATGAAGATCTGGGAGAGAGTTGTGGAAGCAAGACTTAGACAAGAGGTGACTATCTGTGAGCAGCAGTATGGTTTCATGCCAAGAAAGAGCACCACAGATGCCATCTTTGCTTTGAGGATGTTGATAGAGAAGTACAGAGAGGGTCAGAAAGAACTCCATTGTGTGTTTGTGGATTTAGAAAAAGCATATGACAGGGTACCAAGAGAAGAGGTGTGGTATTGCATGAGGAAATCTGGAGTGGCAGAAAAGTATGTTAGACTGGTACAGGACATGTATGAAGACAGCAGGACAGTGGTGAGATGTGCTGTAGGAGTGACAGATAGCTTCAAGGTGGAGGTGGGAGTGCATCAAGGATCGGCTCTGAGCCCCTTCTTGTTTGCTCTGGTGATGGACCGACTAACAGATGAGGTCAGGCAGGAATCCCCATGGACTATGATGTTTGCAGATGACATTGTGATATGTGGTGAGAACAGGGAACAGGTGGAAGAGAACTTGGAGAGGTGGAGGTATTCACTTGAAAGAAGAGGAATGAAAGTCAGCCGTAGTAAGACAGAGTACATGTGTGTGAATGAGAGGGAGGCCAGTGGAACAGTGAGGCTACAAGGAGCAGAGGTCACAAAGGTGCAGGACTTCAAGTACTTGGGGTCCACTGTCCAGGAAAATGGGGAATGTGGTAAAGAGGTGAAGAAGAGAGTCCAGGCAGGATGGAGCGGATGGAGAAAAGTTTCAGGAGTGATTTGTGACTAAATTTGGACATGTCCAGAGGAGGGACAGTGGTTTGGACATGTCCAGAGGAGGGACAGTGGGTATATTGGTAGAAGGATGTTAGAAATGCAGCTGCCAGGAAAAAGACAAAGAGGAAGGCCAAAGAGGAGATATATGGATGTAGTTAGAGAGGACATGGAGGTAGTTGGAGTGAGGCCAGAGGATGCAGAGGACAGAGTGAGGTGGAGGAGGATGACTCGCTGTGGAGACCCCTGAAGAGGGAAAAGCTGAAAGAAGAAGTCTCTTTTTACATCAGTCATTTAACAGACCAGCTGATAATAAACTTCATTAATAATCTTCAGCAGTTTATTCACAAAGTGTATTTTTTACAGCCTTCCTTTGCTCCTGGAAACACTTTTTACAGATGTGTCATGTGTTGCTGCCATCAAATTAAAAATGACCCCCCCTCCCCCACCACCAAAATAGTCGAATTTCATAGTTTAAGCGTTTAAAATGTTTACTATGTTCAACTGTGAATGTAACTTGGGTTTATGAGATATGCAAATCACTGCATTTGTTTTTATTTACATTTTAGAACAACTTCCCAACTCATTTGGAGATGCGGTTGTAAATACATTTCCAAATAAAAATTAACAAATAAATACATATTGGTGTGCTCTCGAGCTGATAAAGGACTGATGTGACTCACGTGAGCAGACGAGGTCTTCAGACGTCAGAGTAAACCTGTTGCTCTGTTTCCTCGGAGCAGAAGAAGAGTTGTCTGAATCTTGAGCTTTGGGTCGGGTCGATTATAAAAGCTGCAGAAGTTCTGCAGCTGCTGTCGACCAATCAGAACCCAAACACAGAACCGAGTTCCACGGAACGTTGGAGCAGATGAAGTTGTTGCTCGTTACGGGAAGAGGAGTTCTGGAGTTCCCCAGCTGCTGGGACCCAAACCAGATGTTCTGAGGGGGGTGGGGGTTCTTGCCTTTCCTTACTGTCTTGAAGTGTCCAAATGTCCTCACGCTCTGGAACTTCTTGCACAACCAGTTCATCGCTTTGGGCCAAGATGCGGAAAGTTCACAAAATAAATCTGAGTACAAATAAAAAGTTCATTTTAGTTTCAGTTTTTCCACTTGCAGACGTTTCAGACCCTCCTCCTGACACTGAAAGACCTCCTGACGACGAGCAAACTGAGCGATGAAGAGTTTCAGGTGTTCGTTCGACCCGTTGGGCCTGCAACAGCTTGAGGCGTCAAAGAGTGGCCGTAAAGTTCATGAATCAGTTTTAAACATTTACTGATCAATGAGTCTGTTTTATTATTATTATTACCGTATTTTCCGGAATATAGGTTGCGGCTTTTTGTCTATTTTGCATGCCCTGCGACCTATATTTAGGTGCGACCTATTTATAATAATAATAATGAATTCAATTTATAACGCACTTTTCATTAGTGAAAATCTCAAAGTGCTACACACATTGAATGCTACACACATTCATACACCGGTAGCGGCAGACTACCATGCAAGGTGCTTTCCAGTCCTACCGGGAGCAACTCGGGGTTAAGTGTCTTGCCCAAGGACACAACGACACATGGTGTGGGGAACCGGGATTCGAACCGCCAACCTTCCGATCGGGGGACAACTGCCATTACCACTATGCCACGGCCGCCCTTTTTATGACTCTTACAATAATGTCAGCTAACAAATATATATTTCTAGGTGTTTATCCTGCTAAAATTAAAATACCGGTACATGCAGGTCTGTTCGCTGCTATAGGACGTGACGTAGGTGCAACCCGTTTATGGATTTTTCCAAATTTTTGGCAATAATTGGCCAAAGCGACCTATATTCCGGTGCGATTTATATTCCAGAAAATACGGTATTCACACTATTTAGCGAGTGGTGGCGCAGAGGTTAGAGAAGGTGGACCTGCAGTGGGAAGATCACTGGTTCAACACCCACACCTGCCTCCACTTTCATTTGTCCCACTCTGGGCCCTTGAGCAAGGCCCTTAACCGCTACCATCTGCTCTCTCGGGCCTAGATATCAGCTCTCTGCTCCACACAGAGGGCTGTGGTAGCTCGGTGGTCTGTGTTTGTGTCAGGAAGGACATCCGGTGTAAAAATAATTGACAAATCTGTACGTGCGTTAGTTCGCTGTGGTGACGCCTGAAGAAGGGAGCAGCTGAAAGAAGAAAAATAATCACACTGTTTACTCACATCAAACCCAAAAACTCGTCCTGCTGGTTTTATATCAAACTTTATTAGAGTTATAAAATGTCTAAGCTGTACAGAAGATCAGCTGTTTTCTCTACTCTGGAGGACAACACATTTCAACAGCAACACGTCACTTTAAAATAAACAAACAAACATTTTTTATTTTATTTTTTTTACATTCAGTGATAAAAGCACTCTGCTTTCAGTGTAACGAACTCAAGTTGAATTTTATTTCATTTACGGGATTATTTTGTGGAAACGAGGCTGATATTTTCAAATGTTTCAAATAATTTTCTTCTTTTCAGAGACAGTGCTGAGTCGTTAAATTTGATTATTGATTTTGGTTTTATTATTAAGCTTTATTTAGCCGGGCTAATCGAACATGCAAACTCCACACAGATAGACCAGGTCCAAACCCGGGGTTGAACCCACAACCTTCTTGCTGTGAGACAACAGTAATCCACAATGCTGCCCTACAAATATGATGTTTTAAATTGTGTGTCAGAAAAGACAATTTTTAAAAGAAGAACGTTAAGTTTAAAATAAAAAATAAAATCTGAATACGTTTATTTGAAGGGATGCATATCGCCCGCCGCCTCTAATACTAAAGATCTGGTCACCGTCAGTTATAGCTCAGTGTGTGTGTTGGGGATGACTCTCAGCTACTACCACAGCAGAGTTTAGCACCATACCTGTAAAATCAAACGACCATTTTTGTGCTTGCAGTAGTCAATTAGCTGCGGCAGCCATCTTGAACTGGAACAACACCAAACGTTAATGCGTTTTAAATCTACGTCTAATTATCACTGCCTGGAACTTTCATTCAAACCGGTGCAGTGGTTCATGAGATATTTTGCTAACTGACACAAAGACACATACACAAGCAGTTACATGATCACCCGACGGGTATGGCTGTGTGCAATAATAAAAAACAGGATACAGTATTAGGGGAAGCAAATCTCTACAAAGTCGCACAAAAAAAAACGCGTGAAATATTTCAACCCCCCTTTATTTTTTACTGCAACAGTTCATCATTCGATTTTAATATAAGATAAAGTAACGGCTTTGTGGTCATGCCGATGGATAAAAATTGTGCATAATTTGTTTTCTACACGAGTTGAAAGTCATCAGCGAATCAAGCATCGAAAACGGTTTGAAACAACACTTTAAGGTCAACGATTGAAATTAAGACTGTGAACGTCTGACAAAGATCAAAGGAACCAAGAGGAAGTTTTAGATTTGAAGCGTTTTTTATTTTAAACTTTTTGTCTTTTTTCTGCTGAATAAAGGGCGAGATACACTCGAGCGTCCTCACGATACGCCTATACGCAGCGTACGTACGCTGTGGCAAAAGCGTAGCCCCGCGTAGCCCCTCAGGGCAAGTACGCGCAAAAGTATTTTTTTACTACGCATACGCGATGCGCATACGCGATGCGCGGTGTCTGACCTAAACTTCCCCGGCGCCGGACTGTTTTGTATGTTACACAAATGAAATAAATTCCTCTTTATCGCTGATCGGGCCTTTTCTTTTGTTTTTTTGCCTAAAGTCAAGTAACCGCTTCTTCCTCCGTTCACTCGATGAATGAAATGAATGAATTCAGGTCCTACCTGGGTGCGCGATGTTTTATATATTCCCTGGTGGGCTGTGTGCTGCAGGAAAAGCACTCCCTGTTATTATTTTTATTTCTGAGAGAACTTTTTATAACATATATAGTAGAAACACCGCATCAGAACACCGCAGCGGTCTTCAGCGAGCTGCTCATGATAGGTTTCACTTTGAGCTGACTGAAATCTGTCAATCATTTCAGTAGGCGTGTCAAAGTGACCAATCAGCGAGCTCAGTTGAGTCCCCTCCGTGCTCAGCTGCTCATATTACAACAAGGAGAACGCGAGCGTTTGAAAGCTGATAGTTTCTGAAAGTATAGAAGCGAAAACATACGCACAAAATATGCGCGCATACGCGCGTATACGGAGTCTGCTTCAGTGTATCTCGGCCTTAAGCTTCAAGTCTTTTGTAGTTGTAAGAAAACAGATCTACATACAGGAACTATTTTTGCACCAAAATGTGGAGCAAAAAAAGTTGATGTAGACCCACAGCCCAACAACGACCCAACACCCCGACATGAGACTGCACCAAGTGCCCCCCAACATGACACAGTACCCCCAACATGACACAGTGTCCCCCACATAACACAATACCCCCAACATGACACAGTGTCCCCCAACATGACACAGCTTCCCCCCAACATGACACAGCATCCCCCACCATAACTTAATACCCCCAACATGACACAGTACCCCCAACATGACACAGCTTCCCCCCAACATGACACAGTGTCCCCCACCATAACACAATACCCCCAACATGACACAGTGTCCCCCAACATGACACAGCTTCCCCCCAACATGACACAGCATCCCCCACCATAACATAATACCCCCAACATGACCGGAGACTTCCGGTTTTGCACCTGATGGAGTAAGACGTGTCGGAGGGAGCTCCTGCAATCCTGCAAATTGTTCTTTTAAGAAAAGGTGCATTTGGGCATTTCATGTTGCCTGTCCTCTAAACTTTATAAGAGCTCTTTTATAAATCAAGATGCCTCCAAAATCTAAAAACACGATCAATTTGACGGCCGCAGCGGGGAGGTCTGCTCCCACGCTGTCATCACCGCCGCAGCTTGTGGAGACTTCACCGAGGGGCGCGGCTGCCAGGCGACAGCCAGAAGAAACTTCTTGGAACGTGTCGGAGTTTAAAGCTGAACTTCTCGGTGCACTCCGTGAAGAGATGGTGAGCATTTTTAAGACGGAGTTGGAGACGGCGCTGAATAATAATCTGTCCCAGATTAAGTCGGAGCTGCACAGCGTGAAGTCGGAGCTGAATGACAGCATTGTGGCTATTAAGTCGGAGGTGGATGCATTAAAGGTGACTGTTGCAGGCATGGAGGGACCGCTGTCTTCATGCACTGATGATGTGATTTCACTCAAGAGTAATTTGGACAAGCTTTCGGTGCAGGTCCTCGCTCTTGATAATAAATGTGAGGAATTAGAGTCAAGATCTCGGCGGAATAATATTAGAATTATTGGATTTCCGGAGGAGCGTAACCCCATCAGCGCTAATATGATTTCCACCCTGCTTAAGGATGCGCTCGGCCTGGATAAGGAACCGGTGGTGGACCGGGCGCACCGATCTCTACAGTCCAGACCGAAGCCGGGTGAGCGGCCCCGCCCTATAATAGCTCGTTTACATTATTATACAGACTGCGCCGACATTCTACAGCGGGCCAGAGTCCAGCAGCGGGTAAAAGTGGGAGACGCCACAATCTCCATCTTCCCTGATTTTACTGCTCGGATTGCAAAAGCCCGTGCAGCTTTCAATGACGTCAGACATCAGCTCAGAGAGGTTCCGGACATACGGTTTGGGCTGCTGCATCCAGCTCGACTTTGCATTACTAAAGGAGGTGTCACGAGAGAGTTTACTTCACCTGTGGAGGCGGCTGCCTTCGTGAAAACACTGAAGACAAAATAAAACTGCCAGCACCACCTTAAAATTAAAATTATGGCTCGACTGTAAGTAAAAGTTTCAATCAGATTTTTCTTTATTTTAAAATGACTTTTGACAGTGGTGGCTGTATTGCTTATTTGAAATATTTTTGATCTTGTTTAGTTTAATATGAAGTGAGTGACGCTGTTCATATTGTTCAGTTTAGGAACATTTTTGTTTAGGCTTTTTAGGTTGGTCTAAACCAGGGGTGGGCAATTATTTTTTCCATGGGGCCACATGAGAAATAGAAAATATTGTGGGGGGCCGGGCGAAATGACATAATTCAATACTGCATATTAATAGTATTTCTTTATTAAAAGCAGTAAATATCATTGTTTAGACAAACTGGTAAAAGTATTAGTTATGATTAATCAACAAAATAAAAAGCATGAGTGGACATTTTTGAGGGCTAACGTTGTCTTGTGACTTGACAACAATGCAATCATGCACATTGCGCATGTCTTGATTTACATATTGCATCATTTTGTACGTGAATTTTAAAAAGACATCAAAATTAAAGCAATGCAGTCCACAAATGAGGTAAAATTAGAAACTATTTTTTTGTTGTAACTCCCCTTACGGGGGCCGGTCAGAGTCAACCAAAGGGCCGCATGTGGCCCTGGGGCCTTACAATGCCCAGGTCTGGTCTAAACTTTAGACCAACTGGAGACACAAGAGGATTTGGTGACATGTAATATACTTATTCTGTTATTAAATACACGATCGTTTATATTTGTTTGCAGGAGCTCCAACTGAGTTGGGGTGAATTGAGGTTGATGGTTGGGTTCAAAACCTTAAGTTTAGTCTTTAGGCTTATGACTCCTATTGGAGTTTGCACTGGTATTCCGTCGTTTGGGGATGGGATAATGGTAAGTGCTATCTGGGGGAGGGATGTGGTGTGTTGTGTGTGTGTGTGTTTTTATTTTTATTTTTTTTACCTGGTACGTGGGGGCGGAGGCTGAATGTTTCATCAATATTAACGCATATTTTACATGGCTAATGCAAATAACTCAAATGTAAGATTTATTAGCTGGAATATTAGAGGTTTAGGGTGCGCTGTCAAGCGAAGTAAGGTGTTATCTCATTTAAAACGTTTGAAACCTGACATTGTTTTTCTACAGGAGACCCATATGAGAATTAAAGACCAGTCTAGACTTAAATGTTCATGGGTTGCAGAGGTACTCCACTCCAGTTTTAATTCAAAGTCTAGAGGGGTTGCTATTTTAATAGGTAAATCTGTACCATTCAAAATGTCTAAAGTCATTTCAGACAAAGATGGCAGATATCTGATAGTATTAGGTACTTTATTCCATGTATCCACCTTGCTAGTTAATGTATATGCTCCCAATTTTGACAATCCTGGTTTTATGAATAAGCTGTTTGAAATTTTGCCATCTTTGAATGACTCTGTTTTGATTTTTGGTGGGGATATGAACTGTACTATAGATCCTCTGTTAGACCGTTCTAAACCTGTTCTAACCCAATCATCAATGGCTAGAACCCTAAATAGTTTCATGTTAAATAATGGTTGTGTTGACCCCTGGAGATCTCATAATCCGAACAATAAGCAATATTCTTTTTATTCACCTGTTCATCAGACTTTTTCACGTATAGATTATTTTTTTATAGATGCTAAACTTATGCCTAAAGTATCAAATGCTACATATCACCCAATCATTATTTCGGATCATGCTCCTGTCTCTTTTGATCTTCAGATTGCACCTGGGCCTCGATATCCCTCTCAATGGCGATTTAACACCTCATTATTATTAGATGATAAATTTCACAAATTTATTACGGACGCAATAGAGGATTTTATTGCACTTAATGATTCTGATTCTGAACCAATTTCTAGGGCGCTCCTGTGGGATTCTTTGAAGGCATATTTACGTGGTCAGATAATTTCATATTCTGCGCATGTGAGGAAATTGAAGATGTCAAAGATTCAGAAGCTTGTATCTGAGTTGGAATTGGTTGATCAACAGCTTGCAGCTACTCCATCTGATAATCTTTCAAAGCGTCGTTTGGTCCTACAAACTGAGCTGGATCTTATTACAACTAATGAGGCGGAGCGCCTTATGCTTCATTCTCGTGCTAGGTATTATGAACATGGAGACAAGCCAAGCAGATTATTAGCTCATCAATTGCGCCGCCAAGCAGCTTCACGTTCAATATGTCGTATTACAGACGGCTCGGGGGTCCAGCAGGAGGACATGCAAACTATTAATTTGGTTTTTTCATCATTTTATGAGTCCCTGTATAAATCTGAACTTCCAACAGATCTGACTGATATGCATAAGTTCCTGGATGAGCTTCAGTTTCCTTCTTTACACCCAGAATTGATTGATCATCTAGAATCTGGTCTGACTATCCAGGAGTTAAATACCTCTTTACAAAATATGCAAAATAATAAAGCTCCGGGACCTGATGGATTCCCATCTGAGTTTTTTAAAGTATTTCAAGCTAAACTTATTCCATTGCTTTATTCTGTCTATGTTGAGTCTCTGTTACTCGGTTCACTTCCCCCTTCACTAAGGCAAGCTTCTATCAGCGTTCTCTTAAAGAAAGACAAGGATCCTGATCTCTGTACCTCCTACCGGCCAATATCTTTAATGAATGTTGACACAAAGATTCTTGCAAAGGCCCTGGCTCAAAGACTTGAACGAGTTCTCCCAACAATTATCTCCAGGGAGCAAACTGGCTTCATAAAGGGACGTCAACTTTATTACAATGTTCGCACATTGTTGAATGTTATTTATTCGAGGGGGACTTCACTAGCGCCTGAGGTTGTCATAACAATTGACGCTGAGAAGGCATTCGATCGGGTTGAATGGAGTTATTTGTTTGTCGTTTTGGAAAAATTTGGATTTGGTAAAAACTTTATATCGTGGATACGCCTTCTTTACACTTTGCCCTGTGCCAGTATTATTACCAATAATAACAGATCCGGATATTTTCTTTTAAATAGAGGATGCAGACAAGGTTGCCCCCTATCGCCCCTTTTGTTTGCACTTGCAATAGAGCCTTTGAGTATTTTTTTGAGATCCTCTCCAAGTGTTAATGGAATCATCAGGAGCCATACAGAAATAAGATTGTCATTATATGCAGACGATTTGCTTCTATATGTTACTGATCCAATAAGAACTTGTCCCGCAATTGTGAAATTTTTTCACAGATTCGCCCATTTCTCAGGGTATAAAGTTAATGTCATCAAGAGTGAATGCTATCCTGTTAACCACTTGGCCCTACAACTCTCCCAATCGGATGTCCCTTTTAAGCTATGCCCTTCAGGTTTTCGATATCTTGGGGTCAACATAACCAGATCTTTTAAGTCTCTGTACTCTAAAAATTTTCTTTCACTTTTGGTGGACATCAAAAAAGACTTTCAAAAATGGGAATCCCTCCCACTCTCTTTGATAGGGAGAATAAGTACTGTTAAAATGAACATCCTGCCAAAATTTTTGTTTCTTTTTATATGTCTACCTGTATTTTTACCAAAAAGTTTTTTTAATTCTTTAGATTCAGCTATTGGTAATTTTTTGTGGAACGGCAAAACACCCAGAGTAAGACAAAAAACACTTCAGAACTGTAAGTTTCATGGTGGTCTTTGCTTACCAAATTTTCGATTTTATTACTGGGCAGCTAATATTAACAAAATTGCTTTCTGGTCTAATCCCGTTGATATAACCTGGTGTGAATTAGAAATATATTCATGTCCCTCAGCTTCACTTTCAGCTTTGCTTACAGGTCCAACTTCTGTGAATCCCTCTGGCCAAACTACCAACCCCATAGTTGTAGATACATTCCGGATATGGTTTCAGTTTAGGAAACAGTTTAAATTTACAGACCCCATAGTCTTGACCCCAATTTTAAAAAACCCATTGTTTAAACCTGCTCTTACTGATCCAACATTCTCCTTATGGCAGAATAAAGGACTAAAATGTTTCAAAGATTTATTTAGAGAAGGGTTGTTTTGCTCTTTCACTGATTTAGCTTCTAAATTTCATCTCCCACCCTCTCATTTGTTTAGATATTTTCAGATAAGAGCTTGTGCAAAATCCTTATTTCCTAATTTTCCTCATCTGCCTCCTGAACAGCCGTGGAGCGAATTTATACAACTTAACCCATTGCAAGGGTCCTTAATTTCAAAGATTTATAATTCTATTCAATCATATGATGTGTTTTTAACCACAAGCACTAAGAGAGCTTGGGAGCAGGAATTGGGGCTAGTTTTTGATGATCACTGGTGGGAGAAAGCTCTGATGGCTATTCATAATACCTCTATATGTGCCCGCCTGAGTCTGATACAGTTCAAAGTAATATTCAGATGTCATTACTCAAAATCTAGACTGGCACGGATCTACCCTAATGTAATAGATGTTTGTGACCGCTGTGGAGGCTCGCCCTGCAATCTTACACATATGTTTTTTTCGTGCTCAGCCCTTGTGAACTTCTGGCAAATTTATTTTCATACCATATCGATTGTACTTTCGAAAACTATTGACATCTCGGCTTATACTGTCATATTCGGTCTCCCGGAGCAATATAGTCAATACTCCACAAGAGAGTTGAAGGTGATAGCTTTTACTTCCTTGATCGCTAGGCGTCACCTTCTTTGTAATT
>JBBPBX010068446.1:0-19124 GCA_038048925.1 Garcialebias charrua
TTTCAGGGTTCAAAGTTTGACACTGTAGAGATTTTCGAACTACATCAAGCATGGCTGAGGGGCAGAAGAGGCTAATGGTGGCTGCAGGTGTGGGGTCATTGATTATCGTTTCCATCATTCTGTTGTTGGAGTATTTCTGTGTGATACCAGGTCATCCGAGCTGTCATCCCGTACCTCATCAGAGGGGCAAGAGAGATGTCCTCAGGCAGGGGGCATGGACGCAGGTACAGGAAGGGTCATCTATCGATGAATTTTTCTGAAGTCTTTCAGAGGAACTCTTGGTACAGGTATGCGCAGTTCTTGGCCAGAAGCCGCCACAGGTCTGAGTCTTACATCTGCACCCCACTTCCTGTTGAGGAATCACAGCTGCCATTGACGATTAAACCTCTTGACCGGATGTTGTCATTTTGTGTTCTGCAGATGAGCTCCAGAGGATTTTACATGGAGCACCTGCAATGTCAGCCTAAGTGGTGCAAATTGAGTACATTATCACACCCGATGGTGTTAGCTCAATTTGTAGAATGGCCATCCAGTGGACAGTTTCCTGTCTGTGTGCACCGCGTCCATCATCAGGACTCACATCAGGTGGTAGTGGGGTCACTCCCTGAGGAGAGGTGCCGAGCGGTATACCATCCGGGCAGGGAGTTCAGGAGTGTGCCTAGCAGCAATGGAACGTATCCGGTTGAGGACTTGGCCTGGCTGTGTGGACATCAGGTATTACTGACCTTGCCAGCGAACTGGACTGGGTGCTGTGCACCAGTTGCGGTTACAGAGGGGTCGTACCTGGTGTCTTTGAGTAACGGTTCTCACTATGTGGGACGGTCAAAGACTTCTGACGTCAGTCAGCTCGAGTCTTCTTGGGGTTCAGAGGTCCCAGTGGAATGGAAGCGTAGCTTCTTCCCGGGATCGAAGGTCGGGGACCACCTGTTGCACATGGAAGCTTTAGATTACCAATTTGGGATGTTCATTTATGAGTCGGTACAGGCGTTAGGGACCACCTCTGCAGAGCGGTGGGCCATGTATGTTGTGTCTTTACATCATAGATTGCTGTTGGATTTGTTTAAGGCATCTATTAATGGAGTGTGTGAGATGATTGATAATAACACCTGCTGTACCTTTATACCTGATGAGTCTGCTTCGGATCCACAGGTCAGGGTGACAGTGGCCCTGCGCCATCTGAGAGAGCTTCAGGAGCATCAGACGGAGGAGGCGCACACAGGGCTGTGGCGTGCACTGTCTTGGTTCACGAGAGGGTCATGGCCTCAGGTGTTGGTCAAGCTCTTGGCCTTGCCACTAGCGATTCTGGTTCTATTCTGCCTATTTATGGGGTGTGTGACACCTTGTGCACGGGCAAAGATCTCGAAGATGATTGCTTCCAGGGAGGTGGAGAATTATGGGACGGCGTTTCCCCTGGTGCAGGCAGGGTGCAGGCCATCGCCTGCCGCACAAACTCACCTGTATTTGGCAGAGAACAGATACCTGTAGTGGCGGGGGATGTTTGGTGATGGAATGGAGAGGTGTTGCTTTTGGCCTAATCACATTAATTCTATGATGTCCTGTTGTTTTCCGGTGTGTTTCATTTTTATTTTTGTTTTGAGGAGCGATGATGGAGTCAGTTCGAGGTTGTTCGGGTTGGTTGATTGTGGGGTCGGATAGGGACCAGACGCAGTTCGCTGCCGGCTGGAGGAGCTCTCAGGGATTTGGCTGAGTCCGGATACCTGTAGAGGGGATGAGAAGTTGGGCGGAGGACTCCAGGTGGGATGATGGCGTTGAAGTGATGATTACATTTTTCCTTTTATGTTTTCTTAGAGTAGGCTGGTTTAGATACTGGCAAGTGAGTATTGCTTTGGTGTTTGATTGTTGTTTAGTTTGGGAGTCAGATAGGGTTTGGGTTAGATTTAGTTGATTTTGGTGGTTTATTTACATTGCATTGATTTTAGTTTGGTGATTTGTTTGTTTTGGAGTGGTGTTGGGATTGGGGTCCTCTTCGGGGGGCCCACCTGGAGTTCAGCTGTTGGTTTAGATCGGTCGAGAGAGGGAGTGAAGGATAAATCACCATTATATACGTTAATATGCTTAAACATATATACTCATTCACAACTGTGTTTCATGTAATCACAAAGGTTTTATACAATCATGTTTATACTGTGCACATGTGACTCTTACCGGTGTGCAGTTTGATCAGACCTGCAGCTCGAAGTAACTCTCTGAGGCCAACACGTTCCACAGGGGGGAAGGGCAAAGCAGACACAGAATTTGGCTGAAATAACAGGTACATCTTTAGTATAAACACATACACTTAGTTTATGCAACACACTTAGTTCATGACACAGAATGTGCCACTTCATGACACAAAATGTGCCACAGGAGAAACATAAATGTCGAAGGAAACTAGTTTGAATCTAAACTATGCTCAAACAAAGAGGCACACACAATCTGATGCAGGTCAGTGCAGAGAGACCTTGGGCACGACTATAAATCTCAGTCGCTGTGGCAACCATCGCTATCAGCTCGCCTGACCAATCACACAGCAGAAGCAGCCCAAAACAATTTATGATATCTCACAGCAAAGGAGCGAACTGGCATTCCTTGACGAGACTTCGGGCGAAAAGGTCTGTTCAACGAATCATCCGATCGTATGCATATTGATCAAATGATGTCTGCTTATTCTGTTAACCTGTATCTTTTTCAATAAATCATATTTGCTTCAAGAGACGCCTGGCTCATTTGAACACACAGACTGAAATTCCTTCAGTTCCTAAGTTACTTTATTAGTTACTTTCAGCAGCTGCTGACAAGAACTCTGTCACAATACATAAAATTTTTAAATGTAAAATAATTACTAATAAAAAATATTCAAAAAACACAATGGTCTTTCTTGACTTCATTAAACATAAATACTTGTTTTTATAAAACATAAAATTGTCTGAGTTCATTAAACATAAATACTTTTGATAAAAAAATAGTATTTCTTGATTTCAATATCATAAATGAAGGTTGAATGAATAAAGAAATACTTGCTTTATATAAAAAAAGTGTCTTTCTTTACTTCACTAAACAAATAATATTTTTACAACAAAGACTTATAAAATGTTTATTTTGAAAATGTGTCAAGTGAACAATACGTTTGTATAGGCCAGCTGTCACTCTTTCAGGGATGAAGATGTTCACATCCTTGATAGAGAGGAACAATGGTTTGAGAGAGGAGTAAAGGAGGCCATCTTTGTGAAAAGAAACCATCCATCATTAAACAGAGGTGGAGGCCTCCGGGTTCAACTGTCTACCTCTTACAATGCTGTTATTGCTAGCAGGGCTGGACTGGGACAAAAAATCGGCCCGGGCATTTTCATTTCATTTATTCATTTATATAGCACTTTACACAACCACGGTGGTGGTGACCAAAGTGCTTGACAAAAAACAGTGCAGTACTTAAAAAGACAGATTAAAAAAAACAATTGAGCAGAGTGGCCCACAGTGATGGCATAGTTACATTGAAAAGGTAACTTAGTTAAGTTACTGATTAGTCCTTGGGAAAAGTAACTTAGTTAAGTTACTGATTACTTGATTTGGAAAGTAACTAAGTTAGATTACTAAGTTACTTTATTAGTTACTTTCAGCAGCTGCTAACAAGAACCCTCTGTCACAATACATAAAAAATTTAAATGTTTTAATAAAATAATTACCAATTAAAAATATTCAAAAAACATAATGGTCTTTCTTGACTTTATAAAACATAAATACTTTTGATAAAAAATAAGGTATTTCTTGATTTCAATATCATAAATGAAGGTTGAATGAATAAAGAAATACTTGCTTTATATAAAAAATAGTGTCTTTACTTCACTAAACAAATAATATGTTTACAAAAAAGACTTATAAAATGATTATTTTGAAAATGTTTCAAGTGAACAATACGTTTGTATAGGCCAACTCTTTCAGGGATGAAGATGTTCACATCCTTGATAGAGAGGAACGATGGTTTGAGAGAGGAGTAAAGGAGGTCATCTTTGTGAAAAGAAACCGTCCATCATTAAACAGAGGTGGAGGCCTCCGGGTTCAACTGTCCCCCTCTTACAATGCTGTTGTTGCTAGTATCACTCAGCCCTCTGTGAATAGCAAACAACCATCAGGGTGCTAATGATCCATTGTTAGGCTGATGGTCCTCCTTGCTCATGTGAGCAGCTGGTTTCAGCTGTCATCAACAAACTGGTTGATCCACTGTGAGTCAAGTCAAGTCTATTTTATTTATATAGCACAGTTAAAACAGATAAACTGTTATCAAGGTGCTTCACACACACAACACAAAAGAGGTTTAAAAATGTACAGAACAGTATCACACACCAATGGTAAAAATTATGATATTAACAGCGGTAAAAGTATAATAAAAATGTATAAGAGCAATATTAAAATGAAAACACAGTAAAAAAATATATATACACTACGTCAGCTCACACAGTTTGAAATAATAGAGAAAAGATGATTTTTTTAGCAGGGATTTGAACATGTGAAGGGAGGAGGCCTGTCTAATGTTGGGGGGCAGGTTGTTCCAGAGTTTCCACAGTGAGAGGGTGATATTTATAAGACTGAGCTGAATACAGCACCTCAGACTGAGGAAGTCTTTCTGATGAAAGATGAAACGTTTCTACAATTGTTTTGTTTTGTTTTTTGAATGTCCAGAGGCCCAGACATAGTTTTTTTTTAGATTTTTACCTGGATTATTGAGCATGCATCAGGGTCATCAGCACAGACTCCTTAGCTCCTTAGCTGCATGTGGATTTCCTTGAAGAGGAAGAACAGCTGCTAACTTCTGGAAATAACACACAAAGAGGTAAAAAAAAGTTAATAAGATTATAATTTTAAATTAAAAAGGTAATAGTACAGTAATAGTAAAAGAACAATACCTCTTTTTGAGCAGTTGAGGTGGTTGAATCTCATCATCTCTCATCATCAGGGCTCCAGGACATGCTGACACTATCAGTCTGAGTTTTTTCATAAAGTGCTGAAGTGTTGACGTGATGGAAGACGTCTTAGCAGCGTTCAGTAAAGCCTGCACATCAACAACATTTCAGACATGATTCAGAGATTTAACACTACTTTGACTAAGGCTGCGCTTTTTTGCGCAAGTGAACTTGGCTTCTAAATCCCCCGGTCCCTTTCAGTGGGCTATATAATGTCGATTCAAATGCTAATGACCCTACTAAAGACCCATTAATTGTACACCTACACCCCCCCCACCCCCTACCCATCCATCCATCCATCCATTTTCTTCCGCTTATCCGGGGTCGGGTCGCGGGGGTAGCAGCCTAAGTAGGGAGGCCCAGACTTCCCTCTCCCCAGCCACTTGGAGCAGCTCCTCTGGGGGAATCCCAAGGCGTTCCCAGGCCAGCCGAGAAACATAGTCCCTCCAGCGTATCCTGGGTCTTCCTCTGGGTCTCCTCCCGGTGGGACATGCCCGGAACACCTCACCAGGGAGGCGTCCAGGAGGCATCCTAACCAGATGCCCGAGCCACCTCAACTGGCTCCTCTCGATGTGGAGAAGCAGCGGCTCTACTCCGAGTCCCTCCCGGATGACTGAGCTTCTCACCCTATCTCTAAGGGAGAGTCCAGCCACCCTGCGGAGAAAACTCATTTCAGCCGCTTGTATCCGAGATCTTGTTCTTTCGGTCATAACCCAAAGCTCATGACCATAGATGAGGGTGGGAACGTAGATCGATCGGTAAATTGAGAGCTTTGCCTTTTGACTCAGCTCTCTCTTCACCACGACAGACCGGTACAGCGCCCGCTTCACTGCGGACGCTGCACCTATCCGCCTATCGATCTCACGCTCCAGTTTTCCCTCATTCGTGAACAAGATCCCGAGATACTTAAACTCCTCCACTTGGGTAAGGACCTCCTCCCCGACCCGGAGAGGGCACGCTACCCTTTTCCGGCTCAAGACCATGGCCTCGGATTTGGAGGAACTGATCCTCATCCCGGCCGCATCACATTCAGCTGCAAACCGCTCCAGCGAAAGCTGTAGATCACGAGCTGATGAAGCCAATAGGACCACATCATCTGCAAAAAACAGAGAAGCGATTCTAAGGCCACCAAAACGGATCCTCTCAACACCTTGGCTGCGCCTAGAAATTCTGTCCATAAAAGTTATAAACAGAATCGGTGACAAAGGGCAACCTTGGCGGAGTCCAACTCTCACCGGAAACGAGCCTGACTTACTGCCGGCAATGCGGACCAAGCTCTGACACCGGTCGTACAGGGACCTAACAGCCCATATCAATGGGCCTGGTACCCCATACTCCCGGAGTACCCGCCACAGAACCCCCCGAGGGACGCGGTCGACGCGGTCACCCCCTACCCCTCAGTCCAAAATCCTTGGAGCCAGCACAGGCCTGTATAACACATAAGCATTTATTGCTGCCAGGTCAAGCATGTTGTAGAACACGACAATGTGCCGCACCGTATATAAATGTGCAATTCCTGTCCATTATACCGGTGTGTCAGTTGACCTCAGGTCATGTGACCTATGTCGGTCCGTCAGTTGACCTCATGTCATGTGACCTGTGTAAGAATTAAGAGGAGGTCAATATTAATACTGACCTCTTTATCTTAATTAATTTACTTATTCAGATTGAATAGTAAATGTTCACGGATTCTGTTCTTTTTCAGTTTACCCAATATTTCTGTGGTCTTTATGATGGATAAATAAACAGAGCCATTAAGTGACAATGGACATTAACTTAGTTTGGTATGCCAGGCGACACTACCATTTATTTAAAATAAATCAACTAAATTAACACCATTACACTTGATTGACATGATTTCACTTTCTTTCAATTCAAATACGTCAGCACACTTAAATTTAACACAACAGACATAAATATTAGATGTTAAGCATATTTAGTCTGTGGGCTCTTTAACTTAAAAAATATAGTTTCCAGCTTAGATTGAGAGGGAAAAGAGATAGGAGGAAAGATTTAAGAAGAAATTATCCTGAGCATGATACCAGAGTGACACTTCTCATCCGACTTCTGCTAAAATCCAAGTACGTTTTGTAAACAGCTCTTTACCTTTTGACGACTGCCCGGTAAGAGGGACGACCTTGTAGCCTTTCAGATGCACGGATTCTTGTGGGAACCAGTACGATACCTTCAAGCAAGGTTCTGGTTTACGTTTTCCAACGTCTCCTGGTTTTGCTTGGTCATCAGAGAATATGTCAGCTTCAGGCCTCTGACTTCAAGATAAACTTATTCCAGGAAGGAATAGACAAGTTCTTGATCTTACGCTTGTTCGAAGTAGACTCATAACAGCCTGTTATCAGTCCTTAGCTGAAGACGCCGGTCGTTAGCTCTTGACCACACGTGTCCAGCTCTTGGGAAAGTTCACATCTCTTGAAGTTCCCAGCAACTCTCTCAGACTCTTGCCGACTCTGAAGTCTCAGCAAAAGCTTAGCACTAGTACTTAAGGAAGGACCAGTCGAGGAGTTCATTTGTCTTATCATACCCAAGGTTAAAGCCAGCAGCAGAGAGAAATGTTTAGGAAAAAAGACAGATAACGCTGGAGCCCTGCTCATGAGACTGTCTCTGAGTTTCTAAACAAAACCGTCCGGTCTCTGTGACCCGAAGGCTTCACCTTTAAACACAGCAGTGAACACAGTTTAACTCTTACAGAATGACACAGCTTAAAAGCACACATCATGAAAATGACAAAAGTTATTCTTTTGATCACATTAGAATAAAATCAAAGATAGAAATAGTCTCTTTTGGTGACTATATTTATCAGATTATAGCTAAATGAATGATTTTGTAGTAAATGTCTTGCTTTACTGAGTGGTCAGTAAAGGTCATCACTGGACAGTTCAAAAACCTTAATTTGACCCTGGGTAGGTCCATTACATCTCCCCCCTTTTGGAAGCCATCGCCAGTCCTTGGGGATGGGGTCCAACACGAAAGGAAACCTTGAACTGTCTTTGATCTTGAAGTAATCCAGCAAGTGGAAAGAAAAATCAAAAATTATAATCCCATAAAGTTTTGGAAATTCCATACTGTTCGTAGGTAATCCCATTGCGGTAAGCTTTTAATCCCTCGGAAAACTGAGTCTGTTAACTCTTGGAAAACAAAGTCTGTGATCCTTTGGAAAACAAAGTCTTATAATCCACAACGATAATTCCACAGCAGTAATTCCATATCGATTAGAGTTGGTGATTTCATCAGCAACAATTGTTTTTATAATCAGCATGTAGAGGGGATCCCTCGATTGACGCAGAGGAGGCGGCCCTTGGACGAAGGTTGAAGACCAAGCGTTGGAGCTGCAGGTCCCCACATCGAAGGTTGTTGGCTGGTTGGTTTCCAGTCAGTGCCACTCTGGTTCTATGTGTCATGCAATTATGTGGTTTTTTAGTGGGCTTATGATTGGGATTTTACATTAAGCCTTACCTATATGCACCTGGTATGTAAGCTATCATGGTTTAGATCAGCTACACTTACCAATTAAGGGGTGGATCAATTCTGTAAAATTAGATATAGGGATCTGTACCTATAAAATTTTGGAGGGCTTCTGTAACGAAGGCCTCTAATTCCAAACTATTCCTCCATTCATTACTTAGTTTAGGTTAAACTAAAATAAAAATGAAATATAGTTTGATCTAAATGTCTGTTGTCTTTTAGACGAACGACGTAGGATTTGGTATTCCTAATAAATTTTGAAGTCTATGGCGAGACTCATCAAAATGAATAGATAATCTAGAATAGAAACGATCGAATCGGTTCAATTTAGAAATTGTGAGACCAGTGTAGTTTATGGTACCTCGAGTAGCTTTAAACTACATTGACTCTTCGACGATTGAGATTTAACAAAACGAACTGCATGTTGGCATAGTTAAATCCATATCATTCATTAACCAATGTTAATACAAAACCTTTTTGGCTGGGAGTGTTCAGAACCAAACAGTATCTCAACTAATGACAACAGTAATGACTAAACAACAAGGAAACAACGTTTCACTGCTTCGACACACTCTTGTCGTCAGATTCCAAAGTGCAACACACAAGCAAAAACAGGTCTCAACTTTATGACCGAGGTCAAATTAAATCTCGTGGATTTAAACGGTTGTTAAGGTTAGTTTTTTGTTGTGGGTTTTAGACTTAGCGTTTCTAAGTTCAAGTTGGACAATGTGACTTATAGGGTGGGAAATTACGGTAGTTTAAACCTGATTAGTTTATTTACTATCTTGTGTTTGGACGACCTTATTTTCCCATGAAGTCGGTGATTTTGTGAGATCTTTGTCTTTTGTGGAGTCATTGAACGCCTTGTAAGGTTTGATCTGATTTCGATGTACCCATTTAGCAATTGGCTCTTTGCGGCCTTTGCTGATTTTGATTTCGTAGACGACTGAGGACACTTTGTCTGTTATCAGATGAGGTCCAGTCCACCTGGGCATTAGTTTGCGGGCGAGAGTTCCGGTCTCGGACTCTCCTTTCCCGGTTGCTGGAGCGAACGTATAGTACCAGACTCTGTCTCCCACTTGGAGTTCATTGTGAGAGGCCTTCTGGTCATAGTACGCCTTGCGTCCTTCAGCGGATTTTTCCAGGTTTTTCTGGGCGAAAGCAAAAGTGTTTCTGAGGTGTACATTCAAATCTTTCATGTATTGTTGTGTAGTGTAGGCTGTCGCCATGGCGGCGTCGCCTGGTTGGTACAACAGGTGTAGAGGGAGAGTCATTTGTCGACCGGTCATCATCTCGAAGGGAGAGATGCCAGTTGATGTGTGTGGAGTGGCTCTTATGGCCATGAGGACCAGAGGGAGTTTCACGTCCCAGTCCTTGTGGTTTGCAGCCACGTATTTCTTCAAAATACTCACCACAGTTCTGTTTGCTCTCTCTACTTGGCCTGAAGCCTGTGGGTGGTAGCCGACATGAAAGTTGGCCTTGACGCCTAGCGTCTTCCACAGTTCTTTCATCACTTCACCTGTGAAGTGTGTACCTTGGTCTGAGTTCACCCTAAGGGGAAGTCCAAACCTTGAGAATATATGATTCATTAACAACATAGCAGTGGTTTGTGCTGTGTCGTTAGGAGCTGGTAGGCATTCTACCCATTTGGTGAATGCACAGGTTACCGTGAGAAAATATTTATTTCCTCTAGAGCTCTTAGTGAGTGGTCCAACCCAGTCGATCTGGAGGTCAGACCATGGGAATGCAATGCCTCTGCTTTGCAGTGGTGCTCTGTGAAGTGGTCTGGTTGGCTGAAACTGGCCACAGACCACGCACCCTTCAATGTAGTCCTTGACATCCTTCTTCATTCCAGGCCAATAGGCAATTTGTTTTAATGCCGTCAGCGTGGCTTTATCTCCTTTGTGTCCTGCGGACGGGAGATCATGGGCATGAACTAACATCACCCCCCTTTGGTCATGGGGAACCACGAACACAGGTGAGGACGTTGGTCCATGAGCGAAAGTTAAGATGCCCTTGATTAGTTTTAGCTGTTTGCGCAGCTGATAGAGGACCTTAAGGTCTGGATCGGAATCCAGGTCGTCTTTAGACGGACTATTTTTTTTCGGATCAGTCAGGTACAGTATCATGGAGTTGATAGCAGGATCCGACTTTTGTAGTTGGATGATGTCTGGGTCAGTCAGTGCGGGTCGTACAGAGACTGCGTTGTCAGCAGGTCTGGTTGCGGCCTGTGCACGTGTGACTGCCATAACTCTGACTGAAGGATGTGTTGGCAGAGTCTCGATTAACCAGGAGGGGTCGAAGGACCATAGAGGACCTTCGTCGGCTCCTTCCTTGGCTAAGGAATCTGCAATGTCATTGTAGTACTTGTCATCGCCTGGGACTCTAGAATGCCCTGGAACCTTCTTCCAGTAGATCTGTAAGTCGTGTGACGTCACCAAGTGATCACACGCTATGAAAAGCTCTTTGTGTTTGACCACTTTTCTGTCGCTTGTTAGGAAACCGTTCTGTTTCCACACAGCGAGGTGACAAGCGAAACTCAAACGAGCATAGTTAGAGTCAGTGCAGATGACTAGCGTCTTGATAGAGCGTTCTACTACCATCTGGAGAGCTATTAGGATTCCTGCAATCTCAGCGTACTGAGAAGTCTGAGATCCTAATTTGTAGCTGAAAGTTATCTGCTCTTGGTCTTGGAGGAGGACCCCTCCAACACCTGCTCTGCAGATCTTGTCGCGGAGGAATGAAGATCCATCCACGTACAACGTTGTCATATCTTTGCAGATATTGTCATCAAAGAAGTGGTGATTCGGGTCTTCAGTTACTGGGGGTTTTACCTCAACCGGCGGCTGGGTGGCTGGTACATCTTGTGTACACTTCTGGCAGATTGCCAAGTCCGTCCCCAGATGTGACTTCTTGTTTTGACCATAACGTATGTCTAGGTTAAAACTTTGAAGCGCCATGAGCCACGTTGCAACACGTGAGTTTGTCACCACACCATCTCTGATGCGTTCACTGTTAAGAAAGGTCACTGGCTGGTGTTGTGTTTCCACAATGATTTTCTGTCCACCAATGTAGCTGGAGAAATGTTTAACTGCCCACACTGTGGTCAGTAAAGCTTTCTCACAGTCTGAGAATCTCAACTCGGGGCCTGCCATCGTTTTGCTGGCATAGGCTACTACACGTTTGTCTCTGTCGTGTATCTGGTACAGACCTGCACTTATGCAATGAGCTGAGAAGCCCACTTCCAAGTAAAACTCTTTGTTGTAGTCTGGGTAGACTAAACAAGGGGCTGACTTGATCCTGTTTATAAGAGCGTCCATTGCCTGTTGCTGTTTGTCAGTCCAAACAAATGGTACGTCTTTTTTAAGGAGTTCAGTCAGTGGTTTCGCAAGGTCCGCATAGTTTTCGATGAACTGGTTCGAGTAGTTACACACGCCCAGAAAACTTTGTAGTTCTTTGAGATTGGTGGGGACTTTGAGATTGTCGAGGCCTTGGGTGCGAGTCAGCTGTGGTTGTACTCCGTCAGGACCTACAAGTAGGCCAACGTAGTCCACTTTGGTTCTGCACCATTGGCATTTTGACAGTGATATCTTAGCACCAGCAGTTGTCAGCTGATTCAGAACGTGGTCGATCTCAGCCAAATGTGAGTCCAGTGTTGGCTGCCTCAAAAGGACATCGTCCACGTAGATCAGTGTTCCACGCTCGTGGGCGTCTGGACATGCTTTGTTCAAGAAGATGTTGAACTCTGCAGGTGAGTTAGCGTAGCCAAAGGGACACCTGTTAAAGGTGTATTGACGGCCACCAAAAGTGAAAGCTAGTTTGTACTGGTCCTCGGCGCGCACAGGGATGGTCCAAAAACCAGAGGCGACGTCGAGGGTCGAGAAGTACTTACCATTGGTGACCTTGGGCAGTTCCTGTTGGAGTTGCGTCATAGGCCATCTGGATAAGGGAACTTGTTTGTTTAGCTTTCGGTAGTCTATAGTGAGTCTCCACTTACCATTTGGTTTTAACACCGGCCATAAAGGCGCAGAGTAAGTGCTGTTACAGTATCGGATGATACCTTTTTCTAACAGGTCATTAATGATTTCTCTGATAGGTTGATGTGCTGCCAGAGGAATCTTGTACTGTCTGACAAATGCAGGGGGAGCATTAGGCGGGGTTGGGATGCTCACTGTGTGGAGCGTGGTCAACCCACAATCCATCGAGTCAGCTGAGAATGATTTCTCATACGTTAAAAGAACTTTGCGAAGTTTGTCCCTTTCTTCATCAGTTTTCAGGGCGTCGGCTTGAGCGACCACCTGTTCAATCTGTGAAGCAATTGAGAGGGGTTCTTGTCCTTTGGGGAGCTCCATTGAGTCCCTTTCAGTGTCGTGAAACCTGTCTACAGGTAGGGCACTATAAGTTTGAGGACCTAGACTGTCTCCTCGGTTGAAACCGAACCGGTTGACTGTGTCATGGTCGGAATCATTGGGGGAGAAGAGAGCTATGGCCTGTGTTGGTTTCGTGAACAAGACTTGCCCCGTGTGTTGATTTGGGATCAAGTTTTCTGGGAGTCCTCCCAGAAATGGAATGCTTAGCTCAAAATCATGAAAATCAGTAGAGATCAACCATCCTAGCTGTGTGTTTTTTGGGATCAGTACCTCTTCTGTGCTTGTGTTGCACACAGCAACAGTCGTGGTTCTGCAGTCGAGGGTCACTTGGCATGTGGCCTCCATGGACAGTCCTAAGTTGAAAAACATAGGAGATGGTTGAAAGTATGCCTGTTTTGTGCTACTAGCTTGTCCTTTCATGATGTGACACATCACTGGCTTGTTCATAACCTGAGGTGGTACCGCAGTGTTATGGCTGTTAGCAATCTGGCAGACCTCTGGAATGGTCTGTCCAGCCTTAAGGTTCTCTGTGGTCAGCACAGGAGAGTCCTTTGTGGCCGTATCCAGTGACCACAGTACATTGTTGTTGATGTCCACTCGGACACCTAATCTTACCAAAATGTCAGAGCCTATGTAGGTTGCATGTGGTAAGTTCGGGACCACGAGGAACGGGTGATCCAGTTCTCGTTGGTTCCAGATTAGTTTCAGGGCAATGATCCCTATTGCGGTCATTACCTGTTTATCGTTGGGGTCTAACGAAAAGCGGAAAGCCTTTTTGTTCATATCTAGACCCAACTGTTTCTCAACCAAGGTTCCATAGAAAGCTTGGCTGATCGCTGATTTCTCCGTCCAAGGAGACAAAACAGCATCATCGGCGTGGGATCCTTGGATCTCAACACCTTTGACTACCCGTGGTAGGTAGTGTTCAGTGGGTGCTGACTGTTCCAGCTCGCAGAGGAGGCTCTCTTGTTGGGCCTTTTCTGCCTCACCTGTTGCTGAAGGTTCACTTACCGGGATTGTGCTCTCGTTGGAGGACCCCTTTGTGCCTTCCGCGGTACCTGCTGTTAGACAGTCAGTGTCACCTTGTGTAGGCATATCGATTGGCAGTGGTTGGCTCACTCTGGTCCACATTGTTTGATCACCATAATCTATAATCGCGTCGAAGCGGTTTATAAAGTCTTGGCCAACCAAAAATGGGAATGAGTCAACGGTGGACACGTGTACCGGGTGGTATAGCGTCATTTCACCAATCTGCATATGAACCATGGCTATAGCTGTAAGGGTTGTTCTCGTCTCTGAGAGTCCCTGCAGTACTACAGCACATTCTTTGAGGGGTATTTCCCTGTCAACCCCGCTAGCGGCTATCCTTAGCTCCTTCAACAGTGTGGGAGACATAATGGTTATGTCAGCCCCACCATCCAGGAGGGCCTCTTCTGTGAGGACCCCTTCTAAAGTGATTGACAGGTAAGCCTTCTTAGCGGGCCCCTTCCTGATAATGTTACACAGGAACCTATCAGGTTTTTTTCGACGTTTGTTACGTCTACCATTGTCTGTGTGAATTTCATTCACCTGTATTGGTAGTGCAGTCACACATGGGTCTGAGTGATCGGTCTGTGACGAGTCATTGTCTTTGGTGAGTGCGCTTTCCCCCCCTTTTTCTGATGAGGGGCTCTCGGACTCTGTAACAATGACGTCATGTTTACAGTCAACATCTTGTTGACTGTCTATACCCTGATTGTCAGCATCCTGACCATCAGTATCTTGGTGACTGTCAGCAATCGTGGCATTGCTGTTATTTGTGTGTTCTGAGTCACTATCAATGATAGTGCTACACATCACACCAGGTTTGTTTTCCTTGTTTGTTTTTTTCAAACTTTCTAACAACCGACGTATGTTCTCCATCTCTTCTGAAGACAGAGGTTTAGGGCCTTTTTTCTGGAACTTCTGTGGGTTTTTCCTCGCCCCAGACTGTTCAGTTTGAGGTGCAGGAGCTGGCGCATTGCTCGGGGGTCCTCTCTGGGACCACCCTCTTTCATATGAGTCTCCTTGGGACCCATATTTCTTTTTCTTTTGGAAAGCCTTCCTTTTTTGATGGGGCTCTTCCTCTTGATGCGGCCTGTACCACTTGGGGTCTCTGGACCCCTTTTGGTCTTTGTTCCAGCGGACACCTTCATTTTGCGGTCTGTCAGGTTGGAAATTTTGCTTATTCTCGGCTTCCTTAAAAGAGTGAGCTGGCGCTCTTGCTCCTTCAAGGTCTAGCGTTTGGTATTTGACCTTTTCACCAGGACACACTTCAAAGGGTGTTTTGTTTGGTGTGCGACCTGTAAAAACATCTATCGCGCACTCTCTTATGTCTTCGATGGACCTCCGTTTATAGTTTGCGCTGACATGTACTTTCTCTCTTATGTCAGGGCAGAGGTTTTGGCTGAAAATATACTTAAACCCTACCTCCTCCTCCATTTCAGGTTCGCATCTGTCCCCGAAATAGGCACGGAATATTCGGTCATAATATGACCTTGGGTGTTCATTCCTACCTTGCTTGATGTTAGCTGCTGTTATGATGCCATCGGGCCCCGTGCAAGGAGAAAACTCCCTTATCAGCGCAGCACAGAGAAGACTGTAGTCTTTCATCACTGCTTCTCGTTGACGCTTCATAAAAGCATGCACCGTCCTGTCCGATGTTAACCTTAACAGACAGATTCTATCATCATCTGTAGCTTCTGGGAAACGTTGAAGCTGGAAATCAAGGTCCTCGAGATAGATCTTGGTTTCGTGTGAGCCCATTGGGCCAGGGGCGAAGGTTTGAATGCTTTTCGCCATATTCCGTAGTTCAGCCATTGATAGAGGTATTTGTGGGTTATTATCAGATCCACCCACCGGTGCATCCGGTGGGATTGTCGGTTTTAGAGGCCCTAAGGGACGGCGCGGTGGTGTTGGAGGGAGTAGTGCATCTGGCATGGGCGGGGGCGGTGGAGGAGGGAGTAGGTCATCAGGTATGGGAGGAGGCAGCGGAGGCGGTGAGTTCTCAAGGTGTTTACTCATGAGACCCAAACATTTTCTCTCTTCTTCAAAGAGTTTGTTCATTGCTGATGCACGCTCTATTTTACAACTATTCAGTTGGACTTTTAACCCATCATTTTCACGTTGTAACATCATGTGCTGTTCTTGTGATTTTCTATAATCTTCTTGCAGCCTTGTGTACCGTAGTGATAATGATTCCAGGGTGTCCGTGCATTTTTCCAGCGCGTCTCGTGCCTCCCCACAATCCGCCTGAATCGACTTGTATTGATGGTAATACTTATCCTTCTCCACCACACATTTTTCCAAATCAACTTGTGATTGGTCAAAATCCCTTTTTAACACTTTGCATTCTTCGTAGAGACTACGCGTTTGTTCAGCGCTGCCAATACTCGACTGTGTTAAACTCTTTACCTCCTGCTGTAAAGCGGCAACCTCCATTTGTGCTGTTAAACATGATGTAGAGACAGCCCGGCGTACAGCAGTTTCAAAGTCTAGCTTGGCCTTTAACAGAAGGCTTAATTTAGCCAAACGTTTATCTCTGTCTGCTTTCTTTTCAGCCGTTGTGGTTCCAGCTGTTACAGTTTTTAATGCACTGTCCACATCTGCTTCCTCCATCAACTGTGTCTCTTCATGGTAGTTTGTGATGGGCCCTGTGAGTGAAAATAAGGCACATTCGATCCAATCTGCTTTGGTCGGGTCGTGGCCTTGAGGTGGCACAGGCTGCCCTGTATCAGAGGTGTCAGGGGTCTCACCCTCTGTGCCTGCCATCTTTTATCTGGATTTTCAGTGAAAATCAAAATAAAAGATGTTCTGTATTCGTTATTCTAAACTTTTCACTATTTGAAATAAACAGGAAAGTTTAAATGTGCACAGGACAACTGTGGAAGATGATGTGTCAGAGAAAGGAAGAGAAAGGAAAAATTTTTCAGTTATCTGGAGTGAAAACTGTACTTTTGTTTGTTATTTTAAATTCTTTGTATTTAAAATAAGCAAAAATGTTTGTCCGTACCTCTGTTATTCTAAATATTTTATTTAAAATAAACAGGAGCTATTGTTTGTGTACAGAACAAAATTAAAAGCTGGTAACTCACCATAAAATGCTGACTTTTTATGATGTTTTTTGTGAACGTGACTGTTCGTCACTCAAAGTGCACCAGGAAATGACGACACAAATAGGCGGGTCGACGCAGCGCGTCACCAGCTCTGCTGTGCTGAGCGAGGCGGAGCTCGCTACACAGATACGTGACGTCAACCAATCAATCACAGTGCTTGTAGTCCTTTTCCCAAGCAACCATGGTAAATGTAGTTTTCTAACCTTCGACCAATGAAGTACCGGAAATGACGACAAAGTGGGTTGGTCGCAACGGCGTGCGTTCCCACTACAGCGAATCAGCGTTCGCTACGAGTGATTGACAGCTCCCAGCTCTCGTTTCATCCAATCACAGCTCATAAACAAACGTGTACTTGGACACGTAGCTCTAACGTTAGCTCGCACAACAGACCACAACTTTATAGACTCTTAAAACAACTCAGACGCTACAAATTAACTTTCCAAAATTCTGAAACATGCGGCGAACACACCTAGACAGGCCAACTTAGTTACGCTCAGTAACACAGCACTGCAGCTGTTGAACAAACACGGACTCTCTCGGAGCGCGTCAACGTCGGTTCTGGTCCACTTCGTCGTGGATCAGAAACTCGGGTCTGAACAGAACCACTATCCGACTACGTTCTACAGTAATATGCTTCTCTGACCTGCTCTAAAATGTAAAATACCACAACAGCAATCTTGTAGATGTTAAATTAGCTTTCAGGCTTTTGACTCGGCGGTCAAACAAAGCTTTGTACAGGAGTCTGCGTGAACTGGACCGAACCAGGACCAGAACCACCACAGACCACGGCTGACAAAACTTCACCTGAATGCTTCCAACAGCGTCTAACAGAGTTGAAACAATAATAATCTCACAGCTTCAAATGATAAAAACATGCAGAATCTGCCTGCTTTGAACACTTCCAGCCAAAATCATTATCCTCAGAGTTTAAAACTTGGATCCACTTATGCAAACATGACGTTACAGTTCATGAGAAACCACAGAAATCAATAAACTTTCAGAACCACGTACGAAGGCCACCAGATGTAAGAATTATGAGGAGGTCAATATTAATACTGACCTCTTTATCTTAATTAATTTACTTATTCAGATTGAATAGTAAATGTTCACGGATTCTGTTCTTTTTCAGTTTACCCAATATTTCTGTGGTCTTTATGATGGATAAATAAACAGAGCCATTAAGTGACAATGGACATTAACTTAGTTTGGTATGCCAGGCGACACTACCATTTATTTAAAATAAATCAACTAAATTAACACCATTACACTTGATTGACATGATTTCACTTTCTTTCAATTCAAATACGTCAGCACACTTAAATTTAACACAACAGACATAAATATTAGATGTTAAGCATATTTAGTCTGTGGGCTCTTTAACTTAAAAAATATAGTTTCCAGCTTAGATTGAGAGGGAAAAGAGATAGGAGGAAAGATTTAAGAAGAAATTATCCTGAGCATGATACCAGAGTGACACTTCTCATCCGACTTCTGCTAAAATCCAAGTACGTTTTGTAAACAGCTCTTTACCTTTTGACGACTGCCCGGTAAGAGGGACGACCTTGTAGCCTTTCAGATGCACGGATTCTTGTGGGAACCAGTACGATACCTTCAAGCAAGGTTCTGGTTTACGTTTTCCAACGTCTCCTGGTTTTGCTTGGTCATCAGAGAATATGTCAGCTTCAGGCCTCTGACTTCAAGATAAACTTATTCCAGGAAGGAATAGACAAGTTCTTGATCTTACGCTTGTTCGAAGTAGACTCATAACAGCCTGTTATCAGTCCTTAGCTGAAGACGCCGGTCGTTAGCTCTTGACCACACGTGTCCAGCTCTTGGGAAAGTTCACATCTCTTGAAGTTCCCAGCAACTCTCTCAGACTCTTGCCGACTCTGAAGTCTCAGCAAAAGCTTAGCACTAGTACTTAAGGAAGGACCAGTCGAGGAGTTCATTTGTCTTATCATACCCAAGGTTAAAGCCAGCAGCAGAGAGAAATGTTTAGGAAAAAAGACAGATAACGCTGGAGCCCTGCTCATGAGACTGTCTCTGAGTTTCTAAACAAAACCGTCCGGTCTCTGTGACCCGAAGGCTTCACCTTTAAACACAGCAGTGAACACAGTTTAACTCTTACAGAATGACACAGCTTAAAAGCACACATCATGAAAATGACAAAAGTTATTCTTTTG